>VZUI01094036.1:0-116798 GCA_013401135.1 Cettia cetti
CTTTTTCTTTTTTTTTTTTCTTTTTTTTTTTTTTTTAATATATATGAGCGAGAGACAAGCTGCCCTGTAGGCAACTGGGGATGGTAAAAAACAAGTGAAATAGTGCTGCTGAACATTTCCGAGCTGGCTGCTACGCTTCAAAGCCTATCAGCAAGAGAGTAAAATGCAAAATAAAACACCCCAAAACGTAACAGCACAGCCACAGTGGGATTAGTACCCACTTAGCTTTCCCCTATTCTTTTCCTTATGTGTCCGACTCGCATAATGCTAAAGATTTTATTTAAGCTTCCCCTAATCATTAAATAGATTCCTGATGACATTCCCACACTCACCTTCACGTTTCCCTCCAGTTTAAAACTACAATTTAAAATGTATCTTCATTTTATACGTTAAGTAACCTGCAGGCGAACCCTACCTTTTCCATAGTTTAATGCTAGTTTTGCTAATACCCTTTTTTTTTTTTTCAGAGTTTTTCACAAAGCTCCTGGTCACCATTTGCGCCACAAGTTTTCTCTCCATCGTGATCCCACTCTGCAGCGCCAGGGGTGAAGTCTGCAGGGACTAAATGAGTACATTTTGGGGTGCCACCGTGCTCGCCCCCTCCCCGTAGCATCCCTACCCGTTCCGCGGGAGGCTCCGCCGGCAGCACCGGGGACAGCTCCCCCTCCGCTCCGCTGAGCTCCTCCAGCCCTTCTCGGCACCGTAGAGAAGAAATCGAGCACTTACCATGTCTTAGATAGCCACAGACAGAGCCGATAGAGGTGGAAAGAGCAGTCCAGGCAATTGACAGACTGGATTTTGCCCAGTTCACAGCAAAGCTTTCTATACTTCCTTGGGAAAGACTGGGTTTGCGTCAGTGCATAGCTAGGTGCCCTTCGTGTGACATTTTCTTGATAATAAGAGTTTGATAAATCATTACCCTTGGTTTGAGATTTTAAAGGGACGCGGAGAAGCCGAAGCGGCGGCTGGCTGTCACTCAGGCGGCAGTGGCATTGCGTGTTCCCTGTGACTCATGTGGGGGCTGATCACTAAACCAAAGCCAGCAGGGGCACGGCAGAACTTTCCTGCCGTAATTAGAGGGAACATGTGAGAAACACGTACTACTGCACCCAAGGCAAGAGAAAAACGGGGACAAACCTTCCATTTCTACTCCTCTTCCTCCTCCCTCTTGGTAGTGCAATCCAGCTCCCTTTTTAAAATCTGCATTTCTGCAGTTTAGTGATGTGTAATGGCTCGTTTATACACGTTTTCAATTTATATATCCATACACCTGGATATAAAAATTATCAGCATTTCGTCTAACCACACACCTATACACGGAGTGAGAAGTTTGCTAGGTATAAAGTACAAATACATTTAAATTGTGTTTTTCTTGCTCTCGTTGCACAAAATTGTATTGTATCGTCTATTTTTACTGCGCCTCATGGGGGAAACGCCAATTAAATTTAAACGACACACACAATAAAGCAAACTTCTCTTTCATCAAAGCTGTCTGAAGAGCAGTGAACATGACGGCAACAACCCTGAAGTTGCTGGTGTTCTTCCCTCATCCATCGAAGCCTTTACGTTTGATTATTGGGGGGGGGGGGGAATTATTGGTCATTAAAAGTCAGGCGTAAACTGAGAATCGTTTTTGCAACGAAGTATTTTACACCTAATCACCTCTTGTAGGTGTGATTTGCTACTTGAGGGGCTTTCTCAAAGATTTGTTGAGCACAAGTCAATTTTGTTCAACCTGACCAAAAAAAAAAAAAAAAAAAAAAAGAAAAAAAGAAAAAAAAGCGCATTGGCAAATCGGGATGCTCCCTACGCAACCTTCCCAGTTGTTCTACCGTCAGCGACGCTGTTCATCCGCATAGACCCTGCTGGTGTCAGCTCCTCAGGAGAGTATTTCACACTTTAGCGTAAGCGCCTCTGCAGGGGAGGGGAGGAGGGGGCTGAACTCGCCAGCACCACACGCGTTTCTTCTGCTTCCTTGCTTTTGGGGGTTACCAGCGTTTGTTTGGGCCGACAAAGCAAATAAAAAATTCGCAGGGGCGCAGGCAATGCTGCAGAGGCGCTGGTGCCACCAGGAGCGGCCACCCCGGCAGGGACAGCGCAGCTCTGCTCCAGCGCAGGCGGGCCCGGCTCCCCCCGGCACAGCTCGGCGCTGCGGTGGCAGCTGAAACTCCGTGGCCACGGTTATTGACAGACCCACGAAAGCCGAGGAGCCGGGGGCCAGCAAAGCAGAACGGCGAAAATCGGTTTTCGCCGAAAGGATCAGTCAGTTCTGGCAGCTGAGAAACGCGTTTGGCTCCCAGCAGAGCTCCAGGGCACGCTGGCAGCACAGCTGGCTTAGTTAACTTGGGATGTTGCTTCGCTCATCTTCCAGCACGGGGGTATATACATAAAATAATATACATACAAAATATAATATATATAATCTATATTGTATATTATAGATTATATATACTAGATTAAATATAATAATGTTATATAATAGATATATTATAATATTTATATATATATATTATATTACATACCATAGGTATATAATCCCTGTATTCGCATACAGGTATTTTGACACACACGCACACTGTCTGTAGGTTGTTGTACGTTCCTGTCTTTAAAGTCACTTTCCTGGCTCTGTCCTGCCACGCAGAACAGCAGCCTGGCCTCCTGGGAGCTGTCCCTGCCCACGGCAGGAGTGCAGTGGGGCTGGATGAACTTTAAGATCCCTTTCCGGCCGAGCCATTCCGTGTCTCCGTGTATTCCCCGCTGGCCTCTGTCGGGATGGAGGGGCTTTAGCAGTGATGGGGAGAAGCTGGTGGTGTTCTCCAGCGTTTCCTTCTCGAGGCACCCCCAGCCGCAGAGCGATCTGCTCTTTGGCTCAGCCGTGCTGACCTCCAGTTCACATTAATGCCTCACTCTAAAGGCACGGGCCGAATTAAAAGCGACAAGGCAGTAGTCCAAGAGATACTCTGGTCGGGAAGACCCTTAAACCTCTTCCAGAGTCATTGGGTTGACTTATTTTGTTTTTCAAAAAAAATTGACAAACGCACTCTTCACGTTCTTTTCCAAGCTACGTTTTTGCTTTCTCCATCAGCATTTAAACCTGAAATCGAAGTTTCACCCCTGGAAAAAGGGAATCGATCTCCTTTACCTTCTGAAAAGCCAAGAGCACCTCTCTTTCCCCTGCAGCCCAGGGAAAGCTCTGGGAGGGCACGGCCGGAGGCTCTCGCTGAGCACCGGAGCCAAGGATCCACCCTTAGTCAAGAGGGAGACCCAGGGGGAACACGGCTCTGTTTTCACGGGTTTTCCTTTGTCCTGCCCGTCCGTGGCCGGCCCTCGGGGCCGCACAGCACAGCCTCCTCCGGCCCCTGCCTGCTCGCACGCGATTTGGGGTGGAAACACCCGCTTCAGTTCAAACTCCCAGTTTGGATTTATGGTTGTTTTCAAAACCAAACCAGCTCCCTGCGGTGTGGGGGTTCAGCGCCCCAGTCCGCAGCCGTCGGGTTCATTCAGACGATTTTTCTGAGCCCCTTGTCACCGTCCCTGCCGAGCTCCTGTCCCGCAGGCGAACCAGCCCCAGCGCACATGGGGTCCCAGGGATGGAGGAAAAGCAGCTTCTGCAGCTCACACCCAGCACCGCCCACCCCTCCCTCCCTCCCTGGGGGCTCTGGGGGAGTCACCCACCCTCGACGTGAGACTCTGCCCGGAGGGATCCCCGTTTTCTTCACAAAGGGAATATCTGGGAGGGAGAGAGGGCGGGCGGCTGCTCCAGAGCGGGGGTGGCGGTCTTTCCAACAGAAAGGAAGGCAGCGCTTCTCTTCCCCTGAGGAGCCCCTCGGGACCCCCGCGGGGGAAGGGCTGCCCCACGCCGGTCCCCTCCGCGCCCGGGGAGGGGACGAGCGAGTCTTAATTACTTTGTCAAAGATGAAAAAGAGCAATTGATTTATTTTTCTCCCTTCGCTGGCCGTCTTTCCTCTTCCCCTGCCCTTTCTTTGCAGATAAGCAGTGCACGAACGAAGGCGGCGGAGCTGACGCCCCGGGAGAGGGTCTGGGGCTGTATGCGCCCACCGGCCCCGCGGGCTCCAAAGGTGCTCGCTGCCTCCCTCACCCCGCCGTTCCCTCGTCACAGGCACTTTCCTGGCTTTATGCCGCATTCGTGACGTGCCTCTGTGGAAAAAGGCCAAGTCACGACAGGAGCAAGCGATGACACCTCTCCACCAACACCCCAAACAAGCCCAGGGGCGCCCATGCAGTTTTAATCCCTGCGTAAACCGCCCCCCCGCCCTGGCTTCTTTATGACGGAGTTGAGCATTGCAGCTATAGATGTTAAAGCTTTCTCCTCCCTGCCCGCTGGAAAGTTTTGCCTAAAAGGGATGGAGGCAGTTGCAGCAGGAATCTGCTCCCTCTTCCCCGCGGGTTCCTCCCACGGCCCCAAGCCGCAGCCTTTGCCACCTCGGCAAACGCCACCCTCTGAAGCCACAGCCTGTCCCGTCCCGGGAAGCAATTCCCACAGCACATTAATCCAGGCACCCCGCGGGAGGGGAGCTTTCCTTCCTCCCTTCTCTCTTTAGGCTGTTTTTTTTTTTTTTGTTTGTTTTTTTTTTTTTTTTTTTTTTTTTTTTTTTTTTTTTTTTTTTTTTTTTCTGTTGTTTCTGCGGCTGAGAAACCCCTCCGGCCGGGGTTCTCCATAGCGGAGGGCCATTTACACGCATTTATCCCTTAAACTTAAAAGGCAAACACACATTACACCCGCAAAAGTAGATGTCAATCAGCCAGGCCTCGCCAAAGGACGCTTCAAGTTCTTGTATTTCCCTTTGTATTCTATCTATATGCAAAAATTTGTATAGCCTCAATTCCACTGAACAGTTTTCCCACGCAAAGAGCACAGCCCCTTTCTTAAGGCAAAGATTCACCTTAGCAGGCTGCAATATTTTGCCTCTCTCAGTTAATTATATTCCAATAACAAAGAGACCATAGAAATCTTTCAAGTGATAATTACCTGTTGTTTTTATCCTATGAAATGCCTCAGGCTCATCCTGTTATTTATTAGCTCTCCTGTACACTTTCTAATTGCCTAAATTCGTATAACTCACTGGATGGCCCCATGATCTTCAGATAATTGCCAAAGTCTGGTATCCTTATTGTAAAAGGAGTCAGTTCCCTGAGAGGTTTAACTTCTCTGGAGACTACTGTAAATAAAAAAATTAAATGAAAGAGGGTTCAGGTGCAGGGAAAGCAGAAGCACCTGGAGGAAATTTCTGCACCACTGGCCAGGCTCCTAACAGATATTTCCCCCAGATATAGGTTTCTTCATTTGTCTGGACATTTGCCTTAATCACAGAGTATAATCTCAGTACAGGACATAATAACCACAGCTTTGAACTTTCACTTTGCAATAGAACAAGACATTAAAAACAAATAAACAATATATATTTAATGAAAAAAAAGTAGATGCTATTTAGACCTTTAAATAGATTTTCATGATTTATCTGTAAGCAATCAAATCAAGGATATTTTTTTCTTGTCCATAGTGAACTCTAGGCTTAGCTTAGCCCAAGTCACTGGACTTACTATATCCCCCTCTTCAGGTAAAATTACACCTGTCCTTACATTGCAAATATAAAAATTCCACATTGAGGTTTGAACTCCTGATCAGAAATTTGGAAAGATAATATCACAAATATCGCAAAATGAGAGAAAGTTGACTTTTCAAGCAGGTATCCTGTGAGGACATTACAAGTACCCATCCCACAGACCAGATTCCAGCAGGTAGCCAGTCCATTTTAACACCTTTCACTCTGCTTTATTCACTTCTGACTGCTGAGTCAAAAGGAAAAATCACAGCATGCACCTCTGTGAGGCTGTGTGAACTTTCTCCAGGGTCAGCAACATTGACTACATGGCCCACCATTTAAAGAAAAAAACCATAATAAACATAGTAACATACCTGCTTCAGTGTTTTACAAGGCAAGTCCTGACAGTGATTTGGATTCTGATTGGCAAACCCCCCCCCCAAACCAACAAACCTTAAACATTTTCCATGGTTCTCACAGGAAAACCTAACTTTGTTTAGGCACAGATTCTTCGCATTAAATTTTTTTCCTCTTTCACTGTGTAAGAGGAAATCCCCCAACAGAGTGAAGCAGGTATGGTGATTGTCATACAGAGAGAACAAAACTGTGATCCCTCCCAAGTGTCAGCATGGAAAAATCCCACCCTTCATCTTGCAGAGTGCCAGTTGAAGAAACCCACTGTCCAGGGTTGATAACCCAGGATTGGGATGTAAGGCTAAATCAGTGACAGGACTAAGTTGTAGGACATTCCTAGGCAGAGAACTTTTCAGGTCATAAATTAAATCTAACATTATTTTGGCTGAAGAATAAATGTTCAGGATGAAAGTTTCAGCTGCAGCTTCTCTCACTGGCCTCTCACCTATTTGGAGGACATTTCTGAATCGAGGTGGTCCCAGGATACTTGGAACAGCTCTGTGACAATGTACTGGTGGAAAAATTTCCAACCCTCTTCAGCAGAGGAGGGCTGTTGTTGACTTTGTTTGTGGTGTTAGAACTTGTGCAAGCGTTATCTCAGGGGCAATTCTGCCTGTTTTAGGGGGAGGTCAGAGAATAGTTGAAACTACCAGCTTCGGGTATTTTCAAACCTTGGTGATGAAGGTTTGACTCCTTTCTTTCTGAGGTGGGGTTTGGAAAGTTGGCTCTATGAGATTTGTTAGGGTGTTAGGTGGTTTGGGTCTAGGATTTCCTTACACAGATGTTTGTTGGATAAGTGATGAAGATGGTTGAGCTGTTTGGTTTGAAAAACAAGGGGAAAAGGGAGGAAAGTTAAATGTAGTGAATGGATATTGAATGGTTTGAACAATGTAGGGAGATGCAGTTGGTTGTTTGATTAAATTAACAAAAAAAAAAAAGACAAGATAAAAGTAAACAAATTAACAAATTGGGGTTTTAGGTAGGAATCCCAGGAAAGTGAAAATAAAGCAGGTATGTCCAGTGATCATTGACTCAGCTGAGTCCCAGTGTAAACTAAGACAGGCTGTCACTCACAGCCCCCTCAGCTGTTTGTCAGAGCTCCATAACCCTACAGTGTCTGCCCCTCACTGAGCACAGAACCATCTCTGTGGCCCCTCAGTGCTGATCTGGTTGTGCTGGATTAGACCTGACTTGCAGCATCCCTCCAGCTTTAATGCTGGAGACAACTCCAACATTATTCACAGCAGAAAAACATAAATATCCTCTGGTGGTCTGTGCATTCCACTTAGGGTATTTGGTTTCCATCAAAGACACTGAATTGCTTAAAAATTGAAAAGGCAAGTAAGCCTCCACCAGTTTATTTACTGAAATCAGGTTTAAGCATTCCCTTGAGCACGGATTTCCAATTAGAATGATCGTGTTCTCCCAAGGTACGAGATTCATTGTTTAAATGATCATTTGGTTCATTTTCTGAAATTCTGCATAGCTTCAACAATGAGTTCCAAATATACTTAATGCCTTGGTAATATGAAAAATTCAAGGTGATCCACTATTGAAGATAGTGGAAAACCCAACTCTGACTTCAGTGTCAAGATAATTTTCTTATCAAGATTCTCATCTCACTCCTATTATTGTCAGTGAGAAGATAAGAGATGCAAAAATAACACCCCAAAACACTACCAGAGGTGAATATAGATAAGAAAATTTTTATTCATATAACCAAAGGAATGTATAATTAAATAATTATCTCACAACTAAATCCTTTTATAAAAATTTTATGTATTAATACTATCTGGATCCAGAAATATACTAAAATCACACTGCTAACTTTAAATTTAAATAAATTTAAATAAACAGCCATTTAGTGAAAATATAAAGTCAGTTTTTAACAAAAGCAGAAAAGGACTTGGCAATACCTAAATTTGCCAGTTTACCTTCACAGAAGGTGTATAAATCTAGGCGTGGGACATGACAATTATATTAACTCACTAAGTAGTTTCAGAGGATAACAAGCCCTTTTAAAAAAGATGGAAACAGGTGGCTCACTGACACAAGAAACATCTGTGCAAAAAACAAAAAGACATCCAGAAAGCAAGATTTCTCCATTCCAAATACCTCAAAGCGGGCCCTCAAAATTTTATGGATTTGTATTCATTTTTATGGTTGGTTTGGGTTGTTTTTTTTAATTTTATATCATGTGTAAAGTTTCATGTCCCTTGCTCTTCCCTACCCTAAAATAACAACCTCAGCCTATTCCTTGCTTCCTTAGTGTTCAGCATTCCCAGGTTTCTGCTTTTATTTGTTTATCCACACTCCCGATTCCATCTTTTCCTGAAATATGCCCCAAGACATTTACACATCACTGCCTACAAATACAAAACTTCTAAAGCATTTAAAGGCTTTTGAGTGGGGTTAGAATCAAACAGTGCTAAGTTAGATGCCTACACTGCTTAGAAATTTAAAAAATTCCATCTTAATTCCAAAAAAGCTTTACGATGAAACTTGAAATGATTTAAAAAATTTCTCCCTCTAACTTATTATTTTAGATATCTGTCTTTTAAAAATAACGTGACCCAGAAAACTAACTGTATATTTTCAGTTTGAACTTAGCAGATTTATAGGCAAATCAGTTTACTGGGGCTCAGGGAGCTGGTAGCACTATACATTGCAACGACCAGTTTGCATATTATTTAAACATACTCAAATATAAGTCAAATCTCACATATTCAAAGCATAATTCTCATTTTTCATCAATATGATTGCTGTTGTTATTGCATTCTTCATTTTAATACAGTTACACCTTGTGAGGTTTACTTTCTCTGTATGATTTTATTCTAAATTAGAGAAATCTTGCTTGGTGACGTGTGTTTGACAGGCACCATTGGCCTGGTGTGTGATTGATTTCCTCTTTCATGTACCTCTGCATATGTTTTCTCCAATTCAGATGCTGTAAAAGCAAAAGAATCTTAAAATTTCAGAAAGACAATCCAAAACAGTAATAAATAGAAATTCTTACACATAATACTTTTTAAAGTAGTTGTGAAACTTTAACCCAAAATTCCAGTTATTTTCATGGGAGATACTCCTGAAATTTAAATAAATGTTTCAATTAAAAAAGTAATTTAATGCACCTCTGTCCCTTGACAAAGTAGGATGCAGGGGTTGTGATTGCTTCCAGCCCACCTTGCACAGTTTCTAAGGAAATAAGATACTTTTCTTATTTCCTTAATTAGTATCTTATTAGATAAGATACTAATTCTTCTTTTTTGGAGCCTACACATTTAGGACTTTGCTCAAACTTGGCAGCTGAGCATCTCCAGGTGCCTTTTTTGGAAAACTGTAACTTTTTGGATTACAGCTACCAGTGTGGTGGTTCACTGAGTGTCACTATGAAGAATTCTATTAGGCATTTTTATTTCTTTTCTCCCTTTCTTACTCTCTCTGCTTAAAGTGTTTCGAGGCTAACCCCTCAGTTCTCTTCAAGCTGATACAAAAACCTGAGAGAAGCCATTTGTTCACATACCTGCATTGTGACAATAACGTCTCTCTTACAATCATAAACATCCCCTTTAACTGCAAGGGGGCAGGTGGATGGAAAAGACATTCAGTGAGATGATATCCTTAGTAGAAGCTTTCTGACAGTGGAAATATTTGCTTTTCCATTCTGACACCTCATCATGGGTGTTGGGCCCAGTCAGGTGAGATGAGGGGGGCTGATCTGCCTTCTCCCCACTCTAGTCCCCAGCAAGGGAATGGCCATGGGGGTGATGAGCCAGAGGGACAAACAGACAAGTTATGCCTCCCCAGATATCTGCAGTATAACCACCTGGACCAACCAATTACTTCAATGTCAGCACTCTCATCTCTCCTTGTGTCAGAGGAAATTTTTCACTGCTTTACAGGAATTGTTACAAAACTGACAACACAGAGATATCTTAGATCTGGAGGATGGCTCCTGCCTCTTTCAACCCATTTGCTCATCTTCAAGCAACACATCATTATTCAACTTTGAGCAATAACATTTAGACAGACAAATGAAATTGATTTGATGTCTGGAGGCTTTAGCCTGGAGAATTTCACCAAACTTGGCCATCTGTTCCTTTCTCCAACTTTCTGCTGGGATTGACAATTATTGGTGGTTACTCCTCAGGCATAGAGGAAAGCCAGCTTGGTCTGCAGCAGGCAGAGGAGCAAATTCCAGGTACCACACAGCATTGATCCTGAGGGAAGCAAAGAGCTCCCAAGAAAGTGCAGGAGCATACAAATACACACTTCAACTTTGAGACAATCATAATTTGGGAGCAGGTGTGAGATACAGGGAAACAAACAAACAGACAAACAAACAAACAAAATAACCCCCCAAAACCCCAACAGAATCAGACTGGAAATGGATGTACAGTCCAAGGACAAGCACTAATAAGGTCTGCAAAGCAGAACTGTTTCTTCTGCAGAGATGATCTGAAAGCTACCAGCAGCTCCTGATATCAGCTGACAGAGTCAAAAGTGTTCAAACAGGGCTGGTCCAGAATCTCTAATTTATTTAAATTTTTTTAGCTAGCAAGGCCATCACAACCTCCTTCAACATTCAGATTTAAAGACAACAGGCAGAAGGACTTGAACATGTGGCCTCCCCTTGGACCGTGGCAGGCAAAAAAGAGGGGCTTGTGCATGCTCAGTGTTTTTCTTTTGGTGTGATTATTACTGAACATACAAGCACAGAAGGCTCCTATGTGGAGCCAGAATGGTATTAACACCCATGGCAACATGGTATTCACCCCTGTGGTTTATTTATCTGTCTTAAATCCCACACACTCAGAGCAAACCATGGTCCCTGGCATGTGCTACAGAAAGATGAAATGCCACCTGCACCATCTCTCCCCTGGCCCTTCATCAGATCCACGAGTAACCCCCTGCAAAAACCCTCCAGGTGACAGCTCATCTCTCCACCTTCTATTTCCACGCTACTGAGCATGAAAAATAGCTCCACAGTGTGAGCTGCAACAGGCTGCAGGGAGTGAGGAGGAAAGAGAAATACAACCTGCAGAGGCTTCTGTGAAGCACAGGAAAATATAATAGGATCTGGTGATGTTTTCTTAAACTACACGCTGCTCTAGGTTGAGGTAATTACTTTACCAAGATGCAGGTAGGTATTTTATTGCCTTTTATTAACTTTTCCTGATACCTACAATCTTGTTACCAGCTAGGATTATGCATTACTCTCCTTAATTCTGCTTAATCTCTAGAGAAATGGTAAATTACACTTGGCTAACCTCATCTAAGTTTTTATTCATTCTGGAAGACAGGTAGAGGTGAGTTACTCTGGAAAGAGATTCTGTATTTAAAATATTTTATGCCAAAAGGCGCATGATAGATCTTCCCAGTGCCTCAGCCTCCCTGATTCTCCACCACACCACCTTTCCAAGGAGACTGGTGAAGTGTTCTTTAGTGCACAGCAGATGTCAAACAAATCAAAGTTTGATGCTTGACCACTTCCCCTCCTCCCCAAATAACAACAGCTGCACATATCAAACAGTGAATGCAGAAGGGGAAGGAGATTGGAAAATATCTATTTGTACACATCCAAAGGATCAGTACACTTGAGTGTTTTAAAAACACAGCCAGCAACCTCAGAATATGCTGAGGCGCAGATTGACTGACAGCGACTTACTGAAAACAAGGTTTATTGGTAACATATGGACATTCTGACTAATGGGAATGGCTTCATTTTGCTCTCAGTGCTCTAACATGAGGTACAAACACAGGAATTTACTAAAAACATTCGACCACAGAATGTTCTCAGAGGAGCAATGACAGAACTCAGGAAAAACCACCATGTCCTGGCAGGCATATCAAAGAGTAGCGTTTTATAAAAAAACTAATAAACTCCCCTCTCAGTTCTTTGAAAGTCTTTTTTCAACTCTGCAGACTGTTGTGACAATTTCTTGCTGGGAAGAAATCCATGTGAGCAGAGAAATGGTGGGATGGGGTAACAGCTCAGCCATTTCTTGCTTACTCCACTGACTGAAGCAAAGTTTTCAGATGGCAACTACAAAAGCAGACTACAGGATCACAGAATCATAGGATTGTTTGGTGTGGAAGGGACAAACAAGCTGATCTTGCACCTCCCACTGTCCCAGGTTGCTCCAAGCCCCGTCCAACCTGGCCTTGGGCACTGCCAGGGATCCAGGGGCATCCTCAACTTTTCTGGGCAGCCTGTGCCAGATGATGTTATAATATTGATTTTGTGGAGGTTTTCCTGCTGACAGCTCTCTTACCCACTTCCTTCAATAATGTCTCAATTACTTCGAAAGTAATTAACTGTCACATGGATGAATAAATCAGGCATGAAACATCTGATTCAGAAAAATTGTTCTGTGTGAAAACCACAGAATTCCATTAAGGGATGGGCTCAGCCACAACCCTGACTCCATGGTGTATTCCTTAGCCAGATGTTGCACTTAGGTTTTTACTTAAGAATTGACCACAACAATGGATTAAAAGGTGATTTGAAAGCCATGAAAGATGGAGTATTTACTCGCCCTCATACCACATCATCTGCGTGTGGGGCTTTTTTTAACACAGGAAGATGAGAAAAAGCATGACATCTTCTAAATATTAAAACAAAGATCAACCTGTTCTGAAGAAATGACATTCAGGAAGCCTGTTTTAGAGGAAGCAGTCTTAAATTATTTTTCATTTACGGCATTACAAAGGAGGTTGCCTTCAGGGTTTTGAGGAGCTTGCATTCAGAAAGGCAAACTTTTGTAAAAATATAAATCTGTTTCATTGGAGCAATTAAAAAGAATATTAAAATCCCTAGACACTTCAGAAAATTTTGATCAGAGCTGAATAGTTTGATAATTAAAGGAGCTTGTCCTTTTTACCTCAATATCCTCTGGTTTTGACAACATTAAATGACCTTGGTTAACCAAATCCCTTCTTCCATTTTTCTCAGCTGACAGTGTGTTCCCTGCTGTGGCCTGCTGTCATTTGCAAAGGATGTTGGTTTGTTCCAGGTGAGAAGTTAAAAAGATTGGGGATACCTGTCCCCAGTAGGCTGCTCAGTCCAGGTCATTGTCCCCTGGCACCCTAAAGCAGGTCAAAATTGCTGCAAACCAATGGTAACAGCATTATTCCTACTTCTGGGGACACCACATAACATCTGTTATTCTCTCAGCCAAATCCATTTTGAGCTCTCCACAAACACAAGGGCTGTGACAGTTCTAAAAGCACAATCCTCTCAAAATTAACATCAGTGCATGTATTAGTATGAGGCAAGAAACTTTGCACTGCTTTTTCTTCTCAGTGCAAGGCTTTGTATTAATTCCCAAGCAAGCAGTACAGCATAGTTTAACATCTGAGTCACAGAGAGGTCCTCCTCTTCCTCCTCCTCCTCTTCCTCCTCCTCTTCCTCCTCCTCCTCCTCCTCCTCCTCCTCCTCCTCCTCCACATATCCAATTTTCCACTTGAGTAGCCTTTGTTCCAAGAATGTCCAGTGCTGTGACAGGAGTCAATATTATTAAGAAATTCCCTCTTTTCAGTGCTCCTCTCTTTGCATAACCCGTCTGAAGGTTAAATCAAAATTCAATTCTACTTACTGAATCCTACTTGTATTTCAGGTCCAATTACCTAAACCATCACTACCCAAAGTGGATCAGCACTCCTCCAAGGGAGCTCCTCCTGCCTCCCAGGACCTTCAGCCCTCTGGTGTGTCTCCCACCAGCTCACTTTCCTGCCTATCACCCTAGAGCTCCTTCTTTCATCCAGGCAGTCTGCAACACTCAGGGAAATGGAAGCAAAAGCTAAAATTCTTAGCAAGATTGACTTTATAATGAAAAGTACTGCAAACAGAGAGTGATGGCTCCAAAGAGTGAAGCCAGTGTGTATTAATTTGTTTGAACAATAGTGGGTGAACTCTGTCAATTTTACAATTTTTTCTTTTGCTTATTTTTAATTCTAGTCTATGAATATTACCTGCTCAAGTGGTAAGCAAATTAAGCCAGGTGCAGTATCCCAAGAGGAGCACACCTGGCACAGATTATATTCTGGTAGCACTGGCATTATATCCACAAGAAGGCTTTTCACCAGTGGTAATTTGCCAGATGTGGGTATCCTCTAAGTACCTGAATCACCCACACCTTATTCCTCACTGCACATTACTCTGGGGTGCAGATGTGATCTCTCTCAGTTAATGCAAGTAACTCTGGAAAAATCCATCCTTCCTTTTGGATAGGAAGAAATCATGTATCAAGATACCAGAAAGGGAAGAAAAAAAAACCCTGAAAAAATGGATATACCCCGTTTCACCCATTTTTCTTTGGAAGAAAACAAAATAACTTGAAAAGCCTCTCAAATCACCATGTGAAGGGGGATTATTTTAGCATCTGCCAGCTGAATCCAAGGAGAATAATTTTATTTGGGTTGTAGTTCTTACTTGTGAAAGGCTAACTTCAGCCAGTTTGCTTTCCAGGGGACATATTTTCTCTCACTGTTTGCACTGCTGTTTTGAGTAGTACCCAAGTGGAAAATAGAATTAACATGTTGAGTAAGCTTTATTCCTCTTTAATTTGTTATCACTGTCATTAAGAGTCTTTTATTTTACTTTGGTTAATTGTTAGAGGAACAGCAACAGAAATGCTATAAATCCAGAAATCAATGGTTTCCTGGTAGAGTTATTCCATGGGATGAGTGAGGCCTCTCCATCTACCATGGAGGACTTCAGAGAGGGCTGGAACCTGCAGGCATTAGTAATTCAAAGAAGCCCAGTAGCACCCTTGCCATTCAGAAAGGGACAGAAATAAAGTTTCTATTATGATATAAGGGAATTAGCAAAGCAGATAAAAATTCTGAGCCAACTGGTGGGCACCAGGGAACAGACATTTACACATTACAGTCTGGTGCTGAAAAAGCATGAGCGTTTAAATATCCTATTAATAATTCCTGTGTGCATGGCACCTTACCAGCAAGAAGGCTTCTCCTTCTGTTTTTGCTGCTCAACAATAAATCGGTTTTTACCAATACCACTTTTCCCTGTGAAGTTAATTATCGACCTATGAATTTAATATAAGGTCAAAAATTATGTCAAACAGTATGTGTTTAAACTTCTACTAAGCTGGGAAAACTGAACCATCTTCAGGTTTCTGTCCAGTTATAAAAAAGCAATTCAAACTGGATGTTTTCTACACCTATTTAATCACAAAAGTCCTTCTGCAAATTTCTCTGCACTGCTCATAACATTAAAAGCCAGATTTTCCCTCTAATTTCCCTTTCCATGTAATAAGGTATTAGTCCTTTAATTAGATGTCACTACTTCACCAGCTTTAACATCTGTCAGTGCCTGGATAAACAAAATAATGCAAAATGTCTTTGCAATTCCTGTCAAAGTTTGTGTATTCAGACACATGCCCATGGCTTTATTTTTGGTTGCCTTTGAAAACTCCTAAATGCCATTGCTATGCAGATAATCCACGTAGTAAAAGCAGTAGCAAATTGTTCCTCTAAACCTGGTTTCTAAAAATCAAATCATCACTTTAGTCTTCACACAAGCCTTTACTTTCAGTACTTGATTTTCCACCTCCCCCTCCTACCTCTTCCAGCCAGCCATAGCCTGGCTGTCATTCCACAAACCTCGGGGAAGACACATTTCTGCAATTTTTCCTTCAGGTAATTTAAACTAGGGACAGAAAATTCTAAGAGTCATTACTGCTGGGAACTTCAGGCACTATTAAACAGAGAGCAGAGAAACATCCTTGAAATAAAACTCTTTCAAACCTTGCTAGCAGCCTACATTTTTAGTTAGAAGCTATATCTCCCAAACCAGCTCTCCAAATCCTCTGTAGAGCTTTATTGGAAATAAAGGCTTTGCTTTTCTCTGGATCACAGAAGCTGGATCTGTCTCGTTACAGCACACCCCACAGGACAGAATTTAGAAGGTCAAACTGAGGTGTACACACAAAAATCCTATTAAGAGACCCCAGCATGGCGCTCACTGAGGAGTGATTCAGTAACCAAGGACCAGAAGCTTCCAAGCTTGTCAGCCTTGCTTAGCTGCTCTCTGACGGGTAGAAGCAGCAAGGTAATTTTACAGCTTAGCTAAACATTTAAAAGCACTGCAGAGAACAAGATAAAAAAACAAACAAAACAAACAAAACAAACAAACAAACAAAAAAAAACCCAAAAAACCAACCCCCCAAATCTCAACATATCATTAACATCTAAATAAGAAGTAGAGCTGTCAGCATCCATACCATTTTCAGGTGGGTTATTTATCTTCAAGTACACACTTGGGTACAGATATGCAAGTAGAAGTGAGGCCAACCTTCAGGTTTTATCTGAATATTAAAAGAACTTTTATGAATCACTGGTCAATTTTAACTCCTCTGACTTTGGGCTAAGTATAATGCAAATTGTTTCAGCATGAATAGAGATTGATAACTGCTGGTTAAGAACACTCCTTGAGAAAAAGGTTAACTATGGGATTACAAATTAAAAACTTTTGTCCAAGCAGTGTTCTTCAGAAGTGCTGGACTTCATTATTAAGCACAGCAAAAACATACTTGCCAAAAAAAAAAGCCTCCTGAACCCCCCCCAAACCACTCCCATATACAAACTTACATGACACTGCTAATACCTACCACGCAGGTTCCCTGGTTTTGCAAACAAAGAGTTTCCCATTAAATCTGTAGTTGCCACCTGCAGTTTGGGTCAAGCAAATTTTGTCCTCTTGGAAAACATGTCTTTAACCCCATGTATTTATTTGCCTTTTGCTGAGTTCTAGTTTCACAGAATGAAATTATAAAGTGAATTAAGGGTGCTAAATTTTCTGATGTCAAAGGAAAAGCTTTGTTTAGGCATGAAATTACACATTAAGGAAGGTATCATAATTCCATCTTGTATTTTTTCACGCATCTGACAACTGACCTGAAATTACCAATCCTATTTATTTTTTCTTTATATCCTCCTAGATATGCATCATAGACCCAATCAGATTTTTTAATGTGCTTTGACAGTTCTCCATTAGCAACAACAACTTATTCATACATTTCAAGGCCTGTGACAACCCTTTGTCTGTATCTGGCTTCTTGCATCTGCATCCCCTTTCTGCTGTGCCTGCAAACCAAGCACCCTCTGAGCAGCACTGGTTGCTGAAGCAAAGATTACATTTGTACAGGGGTTGTTGAATCTCCCAAGAATCAGCTGCACATTCAACATTTCAAATGAAAGGATCAGGGAGAAGAGGAGCAGCCTAGGATGGGTCAGATCTGGTCATCAGAAATAAGGGAATGCCATTGGGGCACGTTAGAAGTTCAAAGAAAATGAAACCCAACAAAAAACCCCAGAGCAGGAAAAACCCAAAGGCCAGAGACAAAGAGATGCTCTGGGAAGGAGCCAGCAGCAAGCAGCTCTGTGGATCACGTCAGACAAGAGTCACGAGGTGGAGAGTGAGCAGTGGAGAGCAGCAGCCACCAGTGGGGTTTTGCTTCTGCATCATAAGTGGCATCTGTCCACAGCAGCACCAGGCAAGGACAGGGGAGAATGGGAGAAAATGAACCTTTAAGAGAGGCAGGTAACTTAATGCCTCATTTGAATTTCAAAGTACAGAGATCTAACCCATAGGATATATAATTTTGATACTGTTTAGTCAGGGAAAAGAAAAAAAAAAAAGAAAGATTTGGTTATGTAAGACATTGTAGGTGAAGAAATAAATCCTGTGAGGTAAATTTAAGCGAGCTGGTGTAAAAGACAAATGCTGTCAGATGATAAGTGAAATTCAGGCTCTCTACAACTTTTTTTTTTTTCTTTCTGTTCTCAATACAGGAGCACACACTGAAGTAATAAATTTAGGTCTGAAATTGTGACTACCCCAATTGTTAAAAAACATTTAAAAATTTGACACACCAATGACTGATTAACAAGTTATTCCTACCACATGGAAAAAGAAATATTTCCATGAACTATGCAGCATATCAGCCATTTCCACACAACATAATTATTTTTTTTATTATTTTTAATTCAGCTACAGATAATTTACATCTTTGGCCCCATTGACGAGGTGCCGTAGAATAAATCACATTTGTATGAAGGATTATTATCTCTCACTGGGCAAATTCAAGGGCATTTCTACCCCAAATAGTTACTTTCCACTTTTCTGCCTCAGATTCAATCATTAGAACCCATTTCAGTGAGTATTTATCAATCCAATTTCCTACAAAATTTAATTCTTAGAGTTACAGTTAGGAAATGTAAATAACTGATTGTGCTGTCAGATGAATCCCATTCTAATCAACTGCTAGAGTGAAAAAAGCCCCCTATAATTGATGGGTTATTTCCACAGGATGCTGTGAGACACTCACCATTGGATCAATGTCCGCTTGTGTGTTTGAAGTTCTTTGAAAATCCAGTGCCTTTATTAAATGACTCTCCTCAGTCTTTTCAGAACATTTTCCTTCTGGTTAGATGACACCAATATCCAAAATGGATATATGTCACCAAGCTAGATAAGTGCTAGCAGCTCACTGAGACTCACACATTTATCACTGTAGAGCATTCCCACTTCTCAGATACTACTGGGAAATAAAACTTGCACCTTTTATTTTTTCTGTGTGTGCAATTGTTTCATTTTTTATGAATTTTTTTATAGTAAAGCTTATTCTGAAAACAGCTAGGATTTAAGAACTGTGTGCAGTCTCACTTGCATAAACTGAGGGATCTAACATCAGTACCTGAGAATTCCTGGTATGTGAGCTGAACTCCTGAACAGCCACATGTTAATCAGGACGTTTAAGGGGCCTAAAGGGAATTAAAATGCATACCCACATGCACACCCCGCCTCCCCTCAACAGTCAACCCTTGAGTGTCCAGTGTTTCTGTAAGACCCCAACCAAACCCACTCCTCCAGCAACTGCTTTTTGTTTGTCATGTCTTTCCTAAAGCTGCTAAGACACACACTTCCATCCACCTATGCCCCAACAGGTTACTAAAGAAAAAACTGTAGGCACAAATAAATGAGCCATCACAGGATAGACAGAATTTCCAATTACACAGAACACAAGGAAAGCAGCAACTGTATTATATATCACACTGGCTTCATTTATTTAGACAAATGTAACTGAAATGTGTACAACTTTTAAACTGCAGAAGTGTAGTAAAAATACCATCTTTGTTGCTGCAATATTGCAGTTGGAATTCCAAAATGATTCCCTTTGGGATTTTCTAGCTACTGTTGAGGTGCACTGACACATGATTTAGCTGCTTCTTTCATAAAAAAATACTATACAAGGATTTTGCCAGTGGAAGAATAAAACGTTATTGAGAGATCATATTTATTGTTCCTTACAGCAAGACTTTAGACTCATTTTTTTCTCACTCAGCAGTCTCAGGTAACCCAAACCCATTTTTCTTGCTATCCTCACACCACATGAAGCAGCAGAATCTGATTTTGTCATAAATCTCAGCTCCAGGTAACTTTTCCATATTCTTGTGTGCACACACACACAGACCCAAGAGTTTACCATTTTTGAATGTTTCAGAACAGTTACAGCAGCCAAAGCAGCATTTGAATTGAACCCCTCCCAGGCATGGATAGAGTTTCACTGAAGGCTGTAGGTCTGCTGCATGTCCTTCACTGAGAGGGTAATGAGGAGGGACCGTGGATCCTTTCTGTTTCTGCGGACTGTGATCTTTCCTCTCAGGGCCTCTCCTGAAAAAAAAAAAAAGAAGGGAATTGCTCTGGTTACAGCATTGAATCACCCACAGGAACAGCAAAGATGCATTGCATCCATGTTGCATGAGAAGCTGTTCCCAATCAATCAGAATTTTAAAAGTCTACAAAGTTTAAGTTTTCAAAGCTCTTGACAACAAACCTAAGTCAAACAAACTGCAGTTAAAAGTGGAGAGGTGCTGAGTTGTGGCTGATGCTTCACTTCTCAGAGGTCCATCCAAATTAAGGATATGCCAAATATTCCACTTGTGGCTGGGGAAAACCACTGCATCCCTTGGACCATCTTGGACTAAAATCATGTAGCCACAAAAGCCTATTCCCTTCCTGCTGTATGGGCCACGTGCTCTGTATTTGCACTGCATTTCATTTAAAGTTCTGACCAGGTGTTTTATTTATCTGGCAGGAAACTGCCACAGAAATCTTTGTGGCATTTCAAGTAGATACATTATTAATTGCAGGGTTTTGTTTTACAAAGTGACATAAGGGTTGATGGGTATGTCCTTCAGTTACACCCAGAGCAAATGCTTTTACACAGAAGGAAAACACCTAATCTTAATTTCTTTTCAGTCCTTACTAAGACCTTTCATTTAAGGAATATTTGTAAATTAGGAACATACAAACCACAAAATACGGACAGACACATTTGTAAATGTGTACATTTAGGAAGTCCACTGCTGAGCCACCTCATCCCACCACGTGAAACCCAGAAGAGCTACATCCTCATAGACAATTCTGCTGAACACATTAGAGCAGGCCATAATTTGATTTCAAATTCAGGAAGCATTCTGGAGATCTCTATTTGGCACAATTCGCAGTTGCATCCACAAATAGTAAAGTGACGGAAAGTCCAAATTATAAATGCAAGACATTTTGTTAAAGGTTGCAGTGCAAATATCAAAGCAGGCTTATGAGCAAGAATGACTGTAGTACCAAGGATCAGAAGAAAATAAATTTTTGATATTTTTGGGGTTTTTTTCATCATGTAACAGTTAGCTGGAGATTCCACTACAACTCCTGTGCAGGTTTGTGATTAGGAATCAAAAGACTGACATAACACAACGCAATTTGCAGAGAATTGTGAAAACAATTTCACAGATTATTCAGAGACAGGTTTGCCAGACAGAAGAAAAAGATAGAGAAAAAAGGGCATTATAGTCTCACTCCAGCTAGGAAATTTAACCTGAACACACAGATTTTCAAAACTGTTTAAAAATGACCTATTTGATTTAACATCCTGTGATAACAATTCAGTAAGACTAAAGAGCCTCTGAGAACTAAAACTCCATGATTTCAATTATTCCATACTTCAATCTTCCCATTTAAAACATTAACACAAAACAATAAAACATATGAAGCAAAAGCTTAAATGTAATTTCATAAATAGCTGACTTCATAGAACAGAACCCTCAGATTCTGTTTGTAAAGACAGTTAATGAAACAAAGCATTCCAGTCATTTTCCCCCAGCTATTCCTTATGCTGTAACCACACTAAATGTGCTTTTCTGGGCAGCCTTTTCTGAGGGCTGAAGCAAACAACAGCCGTAACTGAAAGGCAGCTCTGAACAATTAATCAATGCCATGTAGATAGAAAATGACGGATGTTTGCACCCATTCTCTGTCCTAGGAGCTGCCTGGAGGAAGCTGTCTCTGGGACTCAGCTGCATCACCTTGTTCTTATCACGCTCAGCTGAATGCAAGTAAACCACACAGTGCCACTGCAGCTTGATTAGGACAAAAATGAATCCATTACCATCCCCTCCCTGCATTTTTATTATCCCCTGGGGAGGCTTGAAATTTTCCCCCAAATGGAAAAAGCAGAAGGATTCAGGAGAAGTGCTGTGCATGCTTGGCTAGTACAGGAAAAAAGACATCCCCATGCCCATACTGACTCCCTGTCACAGAATGCATAGCTGATTGCAGGCTCTGGGCACTTGAGCCAACTTATTTTGGTTCTAACTTTTACCACCAGTAAAACTGCAAGCAGTTGCATCTGTCACATCTGTGCAATGCAATCACACACAGGGCCAGCCTGCAGTCTGTGAGCCAAGGTATCTCTCAGTGCAGAGATCCTTTATCGCCAAGAGCGTTCAGGTCCAACAAGTCATGGTTTTTCCAGTCTGAAAACCAAAGATTCTACAGAGACCCTTGCATGCATATCCACTTAAAGCTTGGAGTGACCCATGGCAACGAGCTTGTAATGTGAGGAACTATCTTGCCTGTCAATACAAATTGGTGTCTCCTCCCTCTTTAATCCCAAAAAAGACTCAAAGAGTCACCAAAGGCAGCCAGCAATCAAGGTCTTTCAGGTTTCCTTCTTTTCTTCCCCTTAGTTTTATGAAACTAACAGTGGGACAAGTAAGAACATAGTACTAAAACCATAATTTATTCTGAACACCATTAAAATTTAAGAATCTTATGAAAGAACTCATTGGAATTGTTTCAGAGAGCTGCTAGAAAACTGCAGTTTGGGCTAAACACACTTCAACTACTGACCTACTGGTGAGAAGTACCTTTACAAATCCCCTGCACTGTAAAGAACCACTGAGTGGGTTTGAGCCTCCCTGTCACAAACCAGCACCATCTGATACTGCTCTGCACAACAAGGCTGTCCTTACTGGAAGCTGATGATTTAAACAGGATCTAGTTTAAATAACTGGACCCACTATCTAATACAAAAATGAGTTCTAGCACGCAACAGGAAAAAAAAGCAAGTCTCAGAAGCATAACTCTGGGCAGAAAGTGGTTTCCATATACCCCCTATCATCTGAGAATGGAAAACAAGAGAAGACTGAAACAGTTTGCACTAGACCAAGGGCATTTCCCTTAAACTCAGGAACTTAATCTTCCCATTAATCCTCTTAAACTGCAGGCACCACAAACTGTGCACAGACTGCTGCCTCCCCCTCTGGCCACCTCTACTGAATCTCCAACCCAGTGATCCAACAAACAGCTTCTGTTCTGAGCAGTAGCCTTTTGGTATCTGTGATACCCTTCTTCTGGGCTGGCTACTTTTATCAACTGTTTGCCAACTCCTTTCTGTTGCATCACTGTTCAACCTCTGCTCAAACTATCTTGAGGTTCTGTCTCCTCCATGCATGCTCTGAGTACTCTCTGAGGAGTTTCTGTACCAAACTGACACGTTTCAACGACAAACCAGGAACCAGGCAATCTGCACTGCCAGCTGAACAAGGCCAGACAGGCTTGTGTGGCTGCCTAAGGTAACGTGTGTGCACTACAGGTGACAGATTCCCAGACAGCTCCAGCACCACCAAGACTTGCCACAGGGAACCATGAAGGCCAGGTCCTCCACAATGTAGAGCTGCAGTGGCTAAACTCACTCACCTAGAACTGGCTTAATTCACCACTTTTTGTAGTGGAGATTCTAAACTTATAACCTTGTCCAAGCTTTCTGTCAGCAGTGTGACAGAAGTCTGAGAAAACCAGCCTGTTGTTGCTGTTTCACCATATTCCCTTGCAGCTGCAGAACTTGAAAGGGAGGCATCCAGAATGGCACATCTGTGTCATCAGTCTATCCAAGTTTTCCTGTCTAAATATGGGATTTCTACTATCTTTCAATGAGACACAACAGCCATGAGAAGAGATTCACTCAATTTTGTGTCCTGAAGCATACACCTAAAAATGTTTCTGAGGTCAGCAGGATCATTTCAAAATGGAGATTTTGATAAATACAACATAAGACTTGCCAAACTTAGTGTGACCTCAAAATTCAGGTTTTAACATTTACCAGATTTTAAAACCCAGCATAATTTTTTGAGCTGCTATTTGTAAATAAACCAGAGACAGACTTCTATAGACATCACGCTGCAGCTGTAGACAGGCAAAACAGACATTAAAATCTTAATTAGGAGCCAAATTGTCCAACTGGGATGCACAATATTGAAGTATTTCAGTATAGGATCAAAACATTCAGACAGATTAATTGTGCCAGTGTTGTTTTCCTACTTTTAATAGTGCTGTCTAAGTAAACAAATCAACATTCTTTCAGTCTGTAAATTTACAAACAGCTTTCCAATTACAGAGACTGGGGAGCTAAAGACAATCAAGGATTTTACAGGAGCTTAGTCATGTGAGTTCTGCTCCAGCTTTGCTGAGCTAGTCCCTTTAATATCACAGAAAAACAAATTCAAGGTTTTATTTTCACTGCAAGGCAATATGAAGAGCACACAATGCCAACAACAGGCTGTTTTATTGGTAATAGAATTTGCCTGCATACAAAGCTGGGTTTTAACTTAATGCATTGTTACTGAAAAGATTCTGTGGCACTTTAAAATAATTTTTGTAAGCATTTGATTTATTTAGCAAATTCTCGAGACAACCAAATGGAAATGATGTAATTTTTTGTTTGCTTACCAGGAATATTTCAACAAACAACAAAAGGAAGAGAGTCAATTTTGGACCATTAAGTAGAAAAAGGTACTGCTTTGGCATCTCAGTTTCAATTTTCAAAATAAAGATGTGTTCAAGCTATTAAAAGGGCTCTAAGAGAAGGCTCATACTCTGTAGGGAGTCTACAATACATCACTGTTTTGTCTGAGAAAACCCAGAATATATTGCTTCTTTCTCCAACTTCTTTAATTTTAATTGCTTGCTAAACAGTTAAAGCATATCCAACATGCTGATGCTATTTTGTTTTACTTGACTGAAAATCAGTTTCAAGTCTCTTGTCACAGTCCATGAGGAAGAAAACTGGTTTTACAGAGCACATGAATAGTAAGAGGCTATCCCCCACTCACACATTAAATCTAAATGAAATGAACAGAAATTAGCCATTAAATATATCCATTTGCATATATCCATTATATACAAAGCTATCTACCACAGGTATCAAGCTGAAACTCAGCAGCAAATAATCAGTATTAATTAGGCGTAGATTTTATTGCCTCCCTGCCAGACCTTTGGACCCAGAATTAACCTCTTCCACTTCATCCCAGAGATGTAGAAACATCATACATGGAGTGCAGGCTGCAACAGGACCAGCAAAGGAGGCAGGATGAGCTCCAAGACCCATCCTTTGGCTTGCAACTGCTTAATTCTGCTATCATTAGAATAGATCAAAACATTCAGTCCTTTCTATGGTTGAGAAAATAGATCTATTTTTACAACAAATACCCTGGTATCAAACAGCTGAGAAAATTAGCCAGTTCACACTGCAGAACAAAACAATTTTCCCATGGCATAAAGGTGCATTTTCCAGTTAAATACCCAGCAGGTTTGGGTATCTGTAAGCTCAACCTCTTTTACAGAGCAAAACCAAATACAATCAGTGCTTTATAACCATTCCAGGCATGGCCTCAAAAGCTATAAAGCATCTGATAAGGGACTTTTAGTCAGTCTTACTATTTTACTTGGAACTAAAAATCTGAGGGAACCATTTTTCTTCACTGGGGAAAAACAGCCACTGCCCTGTCTGAAAAATGCTTTCAAACCAAAACCACATTTTAAATGTGTTTTCCACTAGCAAATTCTTCTTTCACAACCTATTAAAAAGCTTCAAGTGAATGCCAACATTGTAACACTGGTCAGATTATAGTAAGACCCAAATTGCATTATTTCTGTTTCTTTCCCAATATTTACTAAAAAAAACCCAGAAGAGTTTGTCTTGACCAATGGCATTCTGACTTGGATCTACAGTAGTGTGGCCAGCAGGACCAGGGCAGTGACCATCCCCCTGTTCTGGAACTGTTGAGGCCCCACCTTGAATCCTGGGGTCAGTTTTGGGCACCTTAATCCAAGACACTGAGCTGCTGGAGAGCGTCAAGAGAAGGGAACAGATCTGGGGCAGGCTCTGGAGCACAAGCCTGATGAGGAGCAGCTGAGGGGGTTCAACGGGAAGAAAGAGTCTCAGGGCTGTCTACAGCCTTCTGGCTCTCTATAACTCCCTGCAAGGAGCTTGTAGCCAGGTGGAAGTTGGTCTTCTCACAGGTAATGAGCAACGGGAGGAAATGGCCTCAAGTCACACCAGAGGAGGTTTAGATTGGACATTAGGAAAATTTTCTTCATGGAAAGCGTTGTAAAGTACTGGAACAGGCTGCCCAGGGAACTGTAGATGTGTCACCCAGAGACATGGTTTAGTGGTGCCCTTGGAAGTGCTGGGCTAATGGCTTGACTCAGTGATTCTAAAGGTCTTTTCCAACCTTATTGGTTCTATGAATATATTCAGTTAAAAGTGCATCTTCTTTGCTGTTTCTCCCACTGCCATAATGTATTTCTGAATCTAAGAATTTATACAGAGGGCTGATGAATACTGGAAAACACAGGGATGGATGTAAGGGCATCAAATGATGCAAATGTGTTTCATCTAATACAGTTACTTTCACAGTTAACTTGCAGTGAGGAAAGCCCTTTTGAAGACAAGGTTTTCCTAAAAGCTCAGTGCACTCTGAGTGGAGCTCAGTTCAACCTGCCAGGCTGAGTAAAAAGTGGTAACAAGCAGTGCTAATTCATTAACAAGTGGGACAAGCGAAACAGTTGGAAGTGCAAGGTGAAACAGACTGCAAAACGAATCTTAATGGTTTGTTTAGTTGAGCAAATGGTAAGACTGAAGAAGCAAAAAAAATTGGCCAACCACAAATTACCAAGGTGAATATTCAAGTCATTATTCAGACAAAGAAAAGAATATAAAAAAGGAAGATTGGGAAATCTGTACATATAACATGTCATGAGGAAAAATATTTTTGGAACAATGAAGGAGAAGGATCAAAGTCAGAATGGCTTTTTCCAGAAAAAATCATGTAAATTAACATATATTCCTACATAAATATCAGGGAGCAACTTCTGCTTGATGGGCTTATGTCATCAATAAGCAACAAATATCCCACAGAAATGAAGACTGGGATTGCAAAAGAAAAGGAAATTACATCAGGAGTTTCTCTCAGAATATTCTCTAACACTAGAAGCAAAAGGCAGACAATCCTAGATTTAAGTGGTAATTTCATGTAAGATATAAAACCAGACAGAATGGGCAAAAGGATGGGAAAAGGGAACTCAACTAAATACTAAGAGAAGGAGACAGGCAGAAAGAAAGAGAAACATAGCTGTAACAAGATTTGTTATGGGAACCACGTTAAGAAATACGAGCTAATAAAAAGGAAGGAAGGAGTTACAGCACAAGTGATCTTGAAGGTTAAGTTGGTTGTGTTCACTGCTTCAGAGCACATTATTTCTGCAGTTGCCTTCAGAAAGTCACCACACCTAGATCAGAACTCTTGGCTGGGGCACACCTCCCAGTAATTTCACACAGCTGAAAAATGTCAAATGAGCTCTGTAATATGAAATAATGTGCATATTTTAACAAATGTCATTGCACTTAAAAAAAATCACTCTATGACATTGAGATTTAATGAGTAGCAGCAAGGAGATCTTAGTCAGTCTTGTCTGGAAAGAATCTGAAGAGAACAGAAGCCAAGTACAAATGCACCAAAGAACAGGTGCACCCCAAGAAGTGACAAGACCTAAGAAAGTGCAAATAAAAATTGTTTAAGAATATAAAGTCAAAACATGAAAGACAGAAATGACTTGCCAGATATCACAAACCTCAGTGCCTCTAGGAAAGAGGCTCCCGGTAAAAAGTTGTCATGTCTGGTAGCTGGAAGAGGCAACTGTAAAAGCAGTTCAACTGAGTGCAGAAGCATCCACACAACTTTTTCTGTGCCTTTCTCCCAATATGTCTGATCTATTTACACTGTTCAGGCCAGGACTATGTGTTACCATGAGTTTATTAACTGACCAGCAGAAATGAGCCCCATTCTGAGGCTCCTCCTTTGGTCCTGCTAGTCTGCGAAGAAAAGGAGCCCTCAAAGACAACTGGGTAAGAGTTCAACAGTGGTGAGTAAGTATCTAGTGGCCACACGGACACAAATAAAATAACAGCATAAAAATGGAACTACTTCATTTCCTTGGATTACAAAAAGACTGTGAGAGTCTGAAAGAAAGTTCTACAGGAGTAAGAAGTTAAGATTTATAATTCTTGACCTGTTGCATGTCCATCCTCTTGCATGACCATTCTATGATGGCCATAGATATACTTGTGTCTATAAAGCAAGGAATATTTGAATACTTGTATAAAAGGTGCTTTCAAGACTTCATGAATAGAACTAATTAAACCACTAACAAGCATCACTTTATAGTCTTCAAAATTTCACCTCAACTGTTTATCATCTGAATTTTGTTTATCCCTGATGACAACAAAAACCTTTTTACTTGTACCAAATTCAAGGTGAAACTTATTACAGTACTTAACCATTTTATAAAAATTTACAGTGTCTCAAACTAACCTATTCAACACTTCAATGGCTCGAGTTCATGGCTGTGAGTTCTTTAAAACTGCTTTCATTTTACAGGGTAACCCCACTGTGACAGATACAACCTATGCATATACTCATGATCCATTTAAATACAGGACAGTTCAGGAGAGCTACAAGGAATCCTGTGCAATCGCTTGACAAATTTGATACTTCAGAATATTAGCAATGTTCAATCAATAGCAGTGTTCTGGTCTTGCATTTTTTTGCATCAGAAATGCTTTGATACAGAAATTTTCTCACCAAAATTCCAGTATGGAGCTATACAAGTACAAGATACATGCCCACTTACCAGATACTTATGCATACATTTATGTGCAATTTTAAACAAGAATTTTGTACACAGATAGTTCCCTGCTTTGATGAGAGAAAAAAAATTCCTTCAACAGCAGCTGAAAGTTATTTACTTGTTCTTTTTGAAATTTCTGTCATTTTTTAAAGTATTTTATATTTAGACTTAATGGTAATAGCATTGTAACACAGCCATTGTTACACCCCAACTGAATTTAAAAGTACCTGCTTCTACAGGAATTGGCTTCTCCAGGAGAAAAATTGTCTGTTTCCAGTGTGTTTTTGTACACTGGGGACCAGTTGAAAACAAGACCTGCAATGGGAGAGTTCAAGAGTTTGATTTAAAACAACCTTTTTCATATCACACCACATCAATCAATTACCAAACACAAATGCATACGAAGTCTTTGCTACAGCAAAACAGACTCACTGCCAAACACATTGAGGCAAAATAAAATCCTCATCTCTCAAAGACTTTTTTAAAATGCAAAACCCCAAATACTCACCTTGTTGTGGCAGCTCTTCTCAAAAAATACATCAAAGTAACCAGCAATTGCCTATAAAAAAGAGGTGAAAATGTAAATACCATAAAAGAATAATAGTGACACTCAAGAAAAATTCTGTGAATTATGTATGTGTTTATTGGAATTTCTATTCTTTTTCAAGTGTTTACCAAGAGAAACAAGCTTATATTTATGCTTTCAAGTAGGCTAGAAATCCTAGGTTAAAAAAAAGCTGCCATTAAACCTTTGCTTTACTTGAGAATATTCAGCCCACTGTAACTGCATTTTATTACACATCGGATTTTAGTATGAGTTTCCAAAACAACCCCCATGCCTTAACTGCAGCCAGAATCATATATAAGAAAAGAGCCTTTCAGATGTGGAAACCCACAAGCACGAAACTCAGTCCTTGTCCTGTCCATGACCCTCAGTAAACAAGCACCAAGTACCAGGGACTCTGCGTGATTGTTCACTCGCTGTGTGGCTGAACAGCAACTTCCACAGAAGCTCCTTGTGAACAGAGGCAGAGCACAACCAGGCAGGGAATCCTTTTCTTCATCTACTACACACACAGGTAAGGAAAAACATCCACAAATGCTTCCGTGCAGCAGCTAATAGTTTCTAATTGTAACTCTCCATCTCATTCCTTCTCTGTCCCTCCTGGCATCCCACTCCTAACCTTAAGAGCCTCTCTCTTCAGTGCCTAATTCATTAGTGGCACTTTTCATCCAGTTTGAACAGGAAAAAAATCAAGACTAGTTTGGGTTGAAGGGGCCTAAAAGATCATCTTATTTCAAGCCCTGTGCCATGGGCAGGGACAACTTCCACCAAGCCAGGTTGCTCCAACCACATCCAGCCTCACCTTGAACACTTCCAGGGCTGGGGCAGCCACAATTTCTCTGGGCAACCTGTGCCAGTTCCACAGAGAAGAGTTTTTCACAGAAAAACTATTTCTTCCTAATACTAATAGATATAAAATGTTCACACACAAAACAGCATATTAACACTATTAGTCACTCAGTCTTTTAATGCTGGACTGCTTTTCTGACAAAAATAAAAAGGCTTGTGAGAGTCCCAGAAACCCAAATAAATTGGAAAATGCTAATAAAACATCCACTTCAGTTTCACCTGTGAAATCCTGTCCATGTTCACTTTTACTTGCTTCCTCCTGTCCTGTGAAAAGGCTAAAGCACATGAGACCCTGGTGCCAAGGCAGTTGTGCTTTTCTGTCACATCAGGCTGAAGAAATGACCCAAATAGAGCTTTTGAGTAACCACAGTGAGCTGACGTTACTCAGCTGGGGACTCTCCCCACATCAGCTGCAGTCCATTCAACCAAAGTATGTACCAAACCATGGCAAGCCTGTTCCATGAAAACTCACTGCAAGCCACCTGTTGTAACCTCTCTCTTACTGCACCAGGGTTTTTCCCCTAGTCCAGGACCAGGAAACTTGTTATTCTCAAAAGCTAAAAAGGACAATTTCTATAGCACACACTTCATATAGATTCACACAAGTCAGTGATGGAAAAAAAAGTAAAACATGCTTACAAAATCTAAATCCAAAACAGATCTTGCCAACACAATAAAGAATACAATGCATTAAAGCAGTAAAACTCTGCTAAAGCACCTGCTTTACAACAAAGACCACTCCAGACAAGCTTGGCAAGTTCCAAATTCCAAAGTGGCTAAGGAGTTAAAATACAAAACAAACTACCAAGACACTGAGAGCCCTTCGTGACAAATGAACATCAGACAGTGGAAACAGTGACTCTTCCAGCCCTCTAGTAAAGTCCTATCACTCAGTCTGAGAATCTCATTTCCAAGTGACTTAAAGCTTTGTCTCTAATATGCCTTTTGACTAAAGACTGAGAAAGTTTTGACAAAGTTCTATTGACTCATCAGACTACTTTTATTGATGCACATTCTTCTCTGGACATCAGTCAGAGATCTAGCAAGTCATGTAAAACATTTTTCAATCATCAGCTCAATACTGCTGGTATACTTACAAATAAGACCTAGGACATGATTCCTGCAGGAAAACAAAGTTGTGACAACAAGAATACATTGAGGAGAAAAACAAAATCTGGCTTCCAGAGAAAACAAGACAATCAAGATACATCTTGGATCAAAAAGCCAAAAGCTCCAGGCAGACAGACCATAGTTGAGGTGGATGCAAGTATCCATACACTTTGTAACAAGAGGTGACACAAACACCCTGACAAATGCTACCCTGAGAAAAGGCTCCAGAGAACTATTTTTTGGGGTCAAGTTCAGGTTGAAAAGAAACTCAGTTACAAGGAAAGAAAGCGTTCCCTGCTGCCTCCCCTGTGTTAAGGGAAACAGGATTTGTACCTTCTGCAAATGACTAGATAAATAACTATTCCATTGTTTACAGTATCAGTGGTTTCCTTATCTGTAACAACCTAAAACACTGACTTTGAATAGCTAATCCAGAGTAGTAATAATAATAAATACACATCACAAAGATTGCCTTGGTTAGAGCTCCAGGGATTACAGAGAACAAAAGCTCTACACTGATCCATTAATTTCTTCTTGTTATGTTCTAAAATGGATAGATGTCCTTCAATATTAAACACTGAAATAATCGTTGAGCCCAAAGAAACCAAAAATAGAAAAATATTATTGCTCATGTTCCTGAGGATATCTCCTGTGAACAGCTCTGGGTATTCCCCAAAATTCTGTCAGCTAAAACTGGGCAGTGGAGGCACCCCAAAACTGAAACACACTCTCTAGTGAGTTGTGTCAAGAGACAACCCCACTCCTGTTTAGCTGAACAGAAATTGTATTATTTCAGTTAAGTACTGAAAAGAGAGAGCTTGAATGATGTTTTGATAACTAACTGTAAGAGCACATATTGCAACTGAGAAACCCAATGAGTATCTTTCATTAATAACTTTCAAAATGTTTTTGAGCCAACTAAAAGAAACAACCACACGCACTTGGTTTGATGATTTTCTTTCTGAAATTGGTTACAACTATGTAATTAATTTTTACCAACAGTGTGCTTAATCTCCATCTCTCATACTTTAAACCTTTGGGAAAATAAGAAGTCTAATACCAAATCCAGTAGTTACTGAAAACCTGCAAAATTAGTCTAATATTCCCTATGATAGCTATTCTACAGGCCAATTACAGCTGAGGAAATACAGACAGCAAAAAAAGCACTGAATAAATATATCCCACTTTGATGAACATAGCCTGTGGCTTACCCTTTTAAAATAAGAAACCGAAAACATTGAAACCTGCTGTTCAACAGAAACAGTTATTTGCATACATCCAGGGAATAATATCCATCTCAACTCTTTGCCAAAGCCTCCCAGTAACTCCACCCTACATTAACTCCCTTTTTTTCCTCTCCCTGATTTCACAAGGAAGACTTCATGTGATAAATTGCATGTGTTGCCCTGCCAGTAACAACACTTTGAAAGGCACTCAATTTATCCAAATTAAACATTATTTTCATGAAGTAAGTTCAATTTTATTTCTGAACAGACACCCTGTAGGAGGTGTCTGGAGGACTCACCAGCTGTTCCCAAGAAATGAATTATTTTGCATGGTCCTCCATAGTTTGTCCTCCATATATGCTCGTTCAAACACAATGCTATGCTTAAAATTTCAATTATATTGTCAGTCTTCTGAGATCTCTCTGCTTTTTAAACTGTTTTGTCATATTTTGTCTGCCCCAGGCCAAAGGGATCTCAAGCCAGCTACAGAGATACCTACAGACTCCTTACAAGGAGCACACCCAGCCTTCCTAAAACCTGCCAGCTGATTCTGCAGAAAGACACAAGAAAGACTTTGAGATACTGGAAGGACTTCACAGAAAGGAATGGAGCTGGGGCAGGGTCTGAAGCACAGATCTGATGAGGAGGAGCTGAGGGGGCTGAGGCTGTTAAGTCTGGAAAAAAGGAGGCTCAGAGGGGACCTTCTCACTCTCTACAACTCCCTGGAAAGGTGCCCTGAGAAAACGCCCTCAAGTGGCACCAAGGGAACTTAGACTGGATATTAGGAAAAATTTCTTCTGAAAGGGCTGTCAGGTATTGGAACAGACTGTCCAGGGAGCCAACATCCCTGGAGTGATTTAAGTCATGCCAGTGTGGCACCTGGGGACATGGTTTAGTGCTGGGTTAGAGCTTGGACTCAATGATCTTAAAGGTCTTTTTCAATCTAAAGAATTGCATGTACACTGCTGGAAAAGTATTGAAGGACACAAAGGCACAACACAGTTCTAATTATTTGTCCCATCAGTGTTTTGCAAAAAGCTTGACATAAACCATTAGAATTTCTGCTTTTACATGAAGCAGCAGGAGTCACAGAATATTCTGGGTTGCAAGTGACACACAAGGATCACTGAGTTCATGGCCCATATGGGATTGATTCCTCAACCTCGGCATTATGAGCACCATGCTCTGACCAACTGAGCCAATGGTTCAGTCTTCCTTGAAAAGCTCTGCAAAACTAAAATCTCTGACAGCATCGCACAGGTCTGTTTTCACACACTCCAAAAAACCCTAAACCAAAACAACCACCACCACTCTCAAGCTGTATTAGTGTAAGCACTGCACCACTTCAGAAAATCATCTGGTATCCCACATTGATGTATTAGGGAAAAGGAATAAAAGGTAGAAGTGAAGTACATGCAGATGATGCTTTCTTCAATTTTATTTACATCACTAGTCCTGAGTATTTAAAAACAAGATATCCCAAATCTAAAAACTGACATAAATCAAAGTTGAAAATACTTGATAATAAAAAACTAGCTATAATATTGTGGGTTTGTTTACTATCTGCTTTTAAGGAACTTATACCTTCTCTTCTTTCTCTGTGTAACTTGTTGGTGTTTTATGTTGAAATGCACCATTATGTATCTTTTATGTTTAAGTGCATTTCAGAGAAATACTTCTGTAAAAGTGAAGTTTAAAATGTTTTCCTTTGATTTCACTTTCGAACACTATCCCAAATTGCAGTAGCTAGAATAATCACAAGCATCTATGTAAATATGCAAATATGCAACACTACAAAGAAAGGTATTTCCAATGTTTACAACTTGAAGAAAGATTCGGTCCTCCCCTCTTGTTGCGTAATTTATCATATGCAGCAAAATATATGAAAAAAAAAGCAAAAGTGGCATACTAGAAGCAATCAAACACGTGCATATTAAAATGAAATATAGGGCTGGCCAGATTTTCATTAAAAGTGATGTCTTTTTTACAAGCAGTCAAACTGAAGAAAAGGAACAAGCAAAAATTTCCCCATAAATTCTAAATGAGGTTTTACAACTATTGCTTTGGATTCTTTTTCCTCTTGGGGTTTTTTTGGTTGTTTCTTTTTTTCAGGATAATGATAGCTGTTATTTCTCCTACTGCAATTTCTCTCATCTTTTTACTACACTTTTGGCAGGTCATTTACAACTTCACCTACAACTAATCACTAAGAATGTAAACCTTCTCTGGAAAAATCTTTCAAGCGCCAGTCTCCTGAATACCATGAAAGAGGAAAACAAAAATAATGGCTTGTAAACTGGTAATAAATAACTACAACTCCAGCCTGACACATGCTCAAGCCTCAAAGGACAGTAAATATTAGGAAACACTACCAAAATATTATTCTTCCTGTTCTCAAATAACTTGCTAGGAGAAAAGGTGAGCCATGAGGACAAAATCTCCAACCCCAAAACAAGCCAATATGTCTACCCAGGGAACTAAGGTGGCCAAATAGGAATGAAAGTAACAATAAGGATTAGATATACATTAATAGATATACATTACTGAGACTGCAGAGTAACATCCTACAAAGGTCAACAAAGAATTCACTCAACTAAGAATAAAATATTCCTGAAATTAATATAGCAGCCACAAACTCCTACCCAATTCTGTCAACCCCACATTTTGATGAAGAGTTCATGTAGCTTAAGGCCTTCATCCATTACTGAGGGTTTCTAAGGTGTCCAAGCAAACATATGAAATACCTGTAAATTAAGCAGGTCCTGCCAGTAAGATTCACTTTTCCTCAAACTGTTTTTCTTCCCTCCCAGCTAAATGATTTCAAGACTATTTTTCTCCTGATTTATTTATGTAACATGTACCAAATATAATAAAACCACAGAAAAGCTATAACATACAATAAACGAATATTAGTACACATTATTTACACTCTTCCACTCAGAGTCTTTAGCTGAAAAGCAAAGAAAAGTCTAAATTTTAATTCAAATACATCTAAATACTATGGCTTTTTTCCTAAAGAAAATGGCTGGCTGTACATACAGCGTTTTAACAGGACAAAACAAATGAGACTGCTCGTTTCCTTATGAGAACTCAAAGGCAGCCCTCCCAATTCACTTAGGAACAAGGAAATTAAAAATTATCATCATCACTATCACCTACAGTGAGTAATTTATCATTCTTGCTCTTCGCTAGTATCATGTTCCAACAGTGAGTGGCTACAACAAATACAATTAGACAGCTGGCCACAGAAGTGGGAGATAATGTGCTTTTGATGGAGTTTATCCAAGCATGGAGATGGAATGTTTGTCATCCATGCAGCAGAGTTGCTGCATTTTTATCACAGGAAAAAGAAACCCCTGGCAATTAAAACCCAGCAATTTTGTGGTTTAAAGATTAATAATCTGGACATCACTGCAGAGGAGACTACAGATAAATAGACGAGAAGGACAAAACCTCCTTTGTAACATGGTAGAGCAGTATCTCCTTTACTCAGAAATCAGGCATTCAAGATGGGTTTAACTGTGGTACCCAAACAAGATTTCCAACTTCTAGCTTAAAAAAATTAGTTTCTTACCTAAGGCTGGAACCAAAGATTCATATGGTAATACTTCTTGTTGGCTCCCAAGTAGAAGATCAGATATTAAGAAATGAAACTGCCTAACACATAAGAAAATTTTAATAAGCAAAGATTTTTTTCCTTAGTCAGAATAATTTTCTGTAGTCAACTCCACTTCCTTTTTCCTCCTGAAGGTTTTAATACATCAGTCACGTCCTCCAGTTCATTATCTTCCTTTCACCCCCTTCCTCCCTCCCACTTTTTATACACATCCCTTGCTCTTTGACAAGATCTCCTGGGAGCAATGAAGAGACACTGCCATTTTCCTCTCCAGGGATATTGTTATTCAGCTAGGAAAGATCAACCTTGATGGACTCACAGGGGAAATGCTTGCAAACAAAAGAGAAAGTTTGTCAATTGATTTCTATACTGAGGGTAATCACCATTATATTTTATCTCAAAAGCTCACACAGTGATCAACTTAAAATACAATTAATGGAGTACTTTTCTAGCAGCATCTACTAACTGATATTAGCCAGATGTCTCATTAAAATTATCACTGACAAACCCTAGCTCTTTATTAGGAAAATGCACTTCTGCAGGCTAATTCATTTTTTTCTTTCTTTTTTTTTTTTTTGCTATTATCTTTGTAGGACTGAAATCAAGTCAACTTGCAATAAAGTGCTTGGGAACAATTTCATATAATGATTCCATGCAACCGTTTCTGAACTCTGAAAATCTTTAATCTTTGAAAGCTAAAACAATGATATATAAAATTAATGGTAGGAAATGCTTCTTTGTGGCAAAGAAGGAATGTGAGGAATGAAGGAAAAATTAACAGAAGCAATATATTCTCAGAAAAAAGTCTAAACTACCCCACCCTGTCTCAGGACTTCTAAAAGACTAACCAGCACACAAAAGGTCATATTTAAAATGTTTTTTAATACAATTAAAATTTAAAATTTAAAATTTTGTATTTCTTATGTGTATTAGAATATTTTTGGAAGACTTATTTAATTTCTTGAACATCTAGAGGAAAAAAAAATGTTTAGAGCCTTAATAATTTTTTAAGGCTATGGCTCAATGTATTACAAGAGCATCTGCAATACCCTGAAGATGCACCTACAATAAGACATGAGGCTCATCTCTTATGAGCATGACTTAATACTCTGCTAGGGGTTTTTTTGGTCACATAGAAGTATGAGAGTAGTTTCAAACAGGTGGAAGGACAAACAAATCAGGTACGTTAACACTATGCTCTTTGTTTTGTGAACTGCACACCTTCTCTATTTTACACAAGCTTACCATGGTGGGTGGGCATGTCCTTAGCACATTCATCCAAACCCAGAAAACATTCAGCTGAGGAAAAACAGACTTTGGAGGAATTTAACACTGTTTTACGTGGGCAGATAGTGATAGGACAAGGGGGAATGGTTTTAAACTAAAAGAGGAGAGATTCAGTTTAGGTATTAGGAGAAATTCTTACTGTGAAGATAGTGAGGCCCTGCACAGGTTGCCCAGAGAAGATGTGGATGCCCCATGCCTGCAAGTGTTCAAGGCCAGGCTGGGTGGTACTTGCAGCAACCTGATACAAGGGGAGGCATCCCTGGGTATGGCAGGGGCTTGGACTAGGTGATCCCTAGGATCCCTTCCAAGTCAAAGCATTCTATGATTTTGCCACAGAACCACAAAGCACAGCTTCTCCTGCCTGAGGGATCCTGGGGGTGTTCCAAGCCATGACCAGAGCAAATGTGGTAATGAGTTGGTAAAAAACTACAATTATGGTTCTGACTCCTGTCCTCTTTTCCAGCATCCTGTCCTGTTAGCACAGACAGGCAAACAGGCTGATGGGAGGAAGCAGCAGACCCTGACACGGCTGTTACTTCTAGAGATGGCAGCTCAGAGTTTAGCTCTTCACACATTATGTTCCACCCTCCAAACAGAAGAGTCCACAGCTCTTTTCTCTAACAACTTGCTCAATTACTTCCCATCAGTGCAAAGCTTCTGCAAAACCAGGTCCGACAACAGCAGCCATGCATTCCACGCTGCTGCCACACTTCAGTGTAGGAATGCCTGCCTCACATTGCTCTGCATGCACACAGTGCCCTGGGAGGGGCATGGAAAGCCACCCCCCACAGCCAGGGACACAGCAAATCAGGAGCTGGTCTGCAAGAGGAGCCCCAAAACAAAGAACAGAACCACGTGCCTCTACATTCTTCAGCTGCCTGGTTTCCAAGGACAGACGATTCAGATTATCCAGTCCTAGCTCTGATGGTAACCCTGCTCTGCTATCAGCAATGTTGATGGCAACACCAGGAATAAGACAACCAAATCTGCTTCCACACTTCCATGGCTGAGGAAAAGCTGCTTTGAAATGAAATGCAAGCATATGAAGATGGATTTCCAAATTGCTATTTTTGTGGAATATTTTTTGTAAATAAAACAAAGATATTTTTAAATGTTGATATTTTAAAAACCCCCTGAAAAATCCTAAGGGACAATTACAAAACCCTAGAATTGTGAGAAATGTAAGGAACTTTCTCTTTTTGTGCAGAAAATGAAAAGCCAGTAGAACAACAAAACTTATGCAAACAAGAAAAAATCAAATATTATTTTCAAAGGACAAATTACAATCTTAAAGCATCTCCTCAAAAATTTCAACATAAATAATGGACTTTTATTGTTCATTTACTGCAAGGTTAGGCAGCCTTATATGATGGATGAACTGTCAACCCTCAGCTAAACTTCTACAATCCATCATAGAAACTGTGGAAATTTCACTCAAAGTGTCAATAAACTTAAATGATGAAGTGCAAAATACTGCACAGCATTCTGATCATTTTTTTAGAACCTGCATTCGCTGCAAAATTTCAGTAACACCGCTCTTCCCCCACATCCCTCCTCTTCTTCTTGGAAGTCATGAAACACGGGTATACATCTTGATTTATATGCCAATGATACCACAGAACAGAAATGAAGTTTTTGTAAGACCTAGTGCTAGGGAAAACAATGTTTATAAAATAAGCTATTTTACTTTACCCAAACATCAGAAAGATGACCAACATTCTGTAAAGATTTCTGTTTAATCAGTTATTCAAATGTGGCCATATTAAGAAAATTAAACCAGGGCTGCAGCAAAGCTTGATCTCAAATCAAACCTGACCCTGCCCTGAGGCAACCAGAATTATCCTATGACACCTTCAAACAGGAGGAGTTTTACTTATATGCACAGTAAAATAAACAGATTTCCATTTAATAAACCCCAAAATGCTACTATGTATATACCTAATCTGGTGATAATTGACAAATAAGTATGAAGTATTTACACACACCTACTAATTAAAAAAAATGATGTAAACAATCTACAGGGGGAAATTTCACTTTTTGACACCAACAAACTCTTATGCAGACTGTTACTCTGCAAAAACAGTGGCAAATGCAGCAGCACAAGCTAACATCCAAACCAGGAACTACATTGCCTGATGCAAGCATCCAAGATTTTGTCATCAGCCTAAGCAGTTTATATCAGACAGAAACATCTTTGTGTCCATGTCAGACGAAGCCTGCAGCTCTTCTTGGTATACTCGTGCAAAAGCCCAATAAACCAGCTGTAGCCGAATTAATTTCAATATATTAAAAGTAAGCTAAAAATTACCCCTTTACACTTGAGTTTGTGATGTGACTTAAGCAGAACTCCCAGAAGTTTCACAATACTCCCGAGGGCAAAAATTTCAGTTTTTACTACGGATTTCAGAGTGTAATGATCTTTTGTCAAGTTTGAAGATGGTATTTTAATAAATTGATAGAAAGTACTTACAATTTGTATTGAATATAAAAGTAAATTACTGACACTACTGTAAAAATTAGGCAATCCTGCCTTTGTTTATAATGTAGTGTTTGAATGCATTACTTAGGCAAGCTAACACCAGACTTTCTGGTATTTCAGAAAATGGGCTGGAGAACAAAACAGAAAGATCCCAGTGCTAAGGCTCCTTACCCTTCCCTTTCCTCACCTACCTGTATTAGCCCATAAAATCATTACTGGAGTTTTACCTTCATCTCTCTTTACAGAAAGAGCTCGTTTGACACCTCTGTACTAGAGAAATGAATGTTTCAAGGCAAGGACTGATGATAAATGAAGGATAATGAATGGATTGTCTCTTAGTCCAATGCGATACAGACCATGTATGAAGAAACTCAAATTGTCTTACCGTACACTGTGTGCTCATTGTAATGCTCAGGGTGAAATCTGACGAGAATTCTAAGTCTGGAGTGGATGCAGAATTACAGTCAATATGCTGTCAGAAACAGTAATAAAATTCTGTCAGGAACAGTGAGGAATGTCAATTAAGATCTCCCTTTAGACAAAGGTTGTTCAGTTTTTCTCATTATGAGATAACTTTCATAAGGCAACACTATTTCAGCTTTCCAAAAAATGGGAAGAGACTAAAAATCTACCTAATCCCATGTGACAAAACACCTGAAACTCCTCTTCCCCACATGCCCAAACAAACACTTTGAGCAGCAGTGGTATGGAACTACACCCAGTAGCTCATTCTCCTCTCTGCAGGATTTCTGCATCCATCTCAAGAGGGACATGGAGCTGTTGGAGTGAGTCCAGAGGAGGACACCAAGGTAATGCAGCACCCTCTCCTGTCAGGAACGGCTGAGAGAATTGGGACTGTTCAGCCTGGAAAAGAGAAGGCTTTGGGGTGACCCAGCTGTGCCTTCCAGCACCTGAAGGGAGCCTGCAAGAAAGATGGAGAGTTTTCACAAGAGCTTGGAGAGGCAAGAGGGAATACATTTAAACTAAAAGACAGCAGGTTTAGATTTGGTATCAGGAATTCTTTTCTGTGGGATGGTGAAGCCCTGGCACAGGCTGTCCAGGGAAGCTGTGGCTGCCCCATCTCTGGAATTGTTCAAGGCTGGATTGGAGGGAGGTCTGAGCACCCTGGGACAGTGGAAGGTGTCCCTGCCACAACAGGGAGCTGGAACTGGATGATCTTCAACCCAAAGCCTTCTATGATTTTTGATGCTGTCTTGTCTTTCTTTAGGGAATGTTTTCCTTCCTGAAAAGTTATATTATGAACCATATAGAACAAGCAGCTCACCTGATGTAAGCAAACACACCAAAGTACCTTCTGGAATAATCATAATGATGAATGGGAACATTTTAAAACTTTCCCTACAGAATATAATCCATTTGTTCTGTAGGATAGTTATTGATTAAAACAATTTACCTATAATGCCACTGTTCCTCAACTCATTAATTTTACTACTTGGTACTCTAACTCCAGCAAACAAGCACATGCATTGATTTTAAGTTATTTTAAAAACCATGATGGCTAAATGAGAACAAATGGGTAAAAAGCCATTCAGCACAATAGTTATGCTACATGCTGCACAATGGCAAACTTTGATAAGTCCCTACATCAGAGCTGGACAGTGACTGCTCATGACAGCATGGACTAGAAAGAGGCATGCATGCACTGTTACCAGTAGAGCACTGCCAAAATAAATTTGGTCTTGGATAGAACAAATCACAGAAAAGAACAGTCTAAATATGGGAAAATTACCTTACTCAAAGTTGGTAAAAAAAGCAATTAATACAAACCTCCCAGTCTTAACAGCAAGAACCTAACTGCACTTTTTCAATTTTGAAGATGCCAAAGTTTCTGTGTGCCATGTAAATTTTTGCCCCTCCTCCATAAAGCAAGGAAACTTCTCATCTGGCTCCTAAGCATTAAGTAATATGGTACCTTAATGACAGTAGCTGTAGATATCAGTGTGTTTGGATCCAGCACCTCCACAACAGCTTCTGGAATGACAGCTTTCTTCATACAAGACATGTCAAAGCCATACACATCTTCCCAGAAAAGCAGCTTGTCCATGTGTTTATTCATATCCCCAACAGCTACCAGACTGATGGTGCACAAGTCAGGATAAACTGTAACAACAGAAACAGAGCAGTGAAATTTTATTTTACACACAGAGGACTTTCTTCTCTTTTGTCTAAAAGTTATTAACATCTCAAAAGAATTTAAAAAATAACTTTCTTTTAGTTCTTGCACAAGACACTTTTTCTGCTACTTTACTTTCTAGAGTCCCATTTGTCCACAGAAGAGACTAGACACAAAAATTTAATTTTCACACACTACTCTGATATTTTCTATTCATAACAAAATATCTTTGTAGTTGAATCCCACTACCAGGAAATGATTGGAAACTTGATGCCTGAAGAAAATAATTTAGAACAGCCTATTCTGGCTTCTTTAGAGAGTAACCTAAAATATATTTCATAACTGTAGACAGACACCTCAACAGAAATTCAGGCAAGGGCTTTGCAATAACATAAAACCTCTGTGAAAAGACCTTTATTTCAAAACAGAGCATATATTCTTACTCAAGAGTTTTATTCCTGTTTGCTATCAGCTCTGGCTGATTCTTACCTTACAACCTAGAAACATATTTCTGGGTACTGGAAATAACCACTTTTCTATCTGCATCTGAAGAGTAGGATGTGGCCCTACATCCTACAGACAGAAGAGAACTTCCCACTTTCAGGATAAAGCTATCATTTTACATTATTTTTACATTTGTGCTTTTCCTTCTCCCAAGAACATCTTCAGAAGAAGTAAGTATTTACAGCTTTTTCAAATACTAGTGCAAGGTTGACATTTGCCTTTTTATCAGCTGCCAACAAAGTCAGTCAATTTCTTGGCAATCTCAACTGACTGGAAAACTCACAAAGAACAGCTACTATGTACATGGCTGTCTGTAACCCTAACAAATAGTAGAAGAAGCTCAATTTATATTTAGCTAGGTTTCTTTTCACCAAAAAATACCCATGTTTTGTTCTTCAGTGTTTTAAAGCCTCTAAAGCCATAATCATTGAATTCTTGACCTGATCTCAGAGCAAAATGTCAACTAAAACACCCTATTTGACTTAATTTTATATTAATACAAGAAAGGGACAGTGTTAATACAACCGAAGCCAAGTTTCTCTCTTCCTCCCCAAAATCTGGTGAACTCTAAAATTAATTTTATCCTTAGCTCTGCTTGGAATTATAGTTGATCAAAAAGAATTGGTATAGCATGGTAGATCAGAAAAGCAGTATTTTCTACCTTACAAAATACTGAAGATAGAGGCAGCAAATTGAAACTAGACCTTTCATATAGTAAGAACAGTTTTAGGCCAAAGGAAGTATTCTTATTTCTTCTTAAATAAGGAATAATTCTTATTAAATAGTGATTGTAAAGAATAACCTTCTCTAAAGAAGGGGGGGTTTTTTGTGCACACTGACATTTTTCTCACTTGCTGACTGTTTAAAGCAGAATAAATAAGTATCAGCAAGCTTAAATGGGAATCCTGTAAGGAAATTATCAATACCCCTACTTTGCAGCTGAGGAAATTGGAGCAGAAGGTGTCTCCAGGAACAGCCTACAATTAACTCAGCAGTACAAAGACAGTTTGATGAGAATCCAAATAGGAGGACAGTTAAACTGTTCTGTCCAAAACATCTCACTTGGTTCCAGCACACCTGACAGCTGCAACACAAGCACCAAACATCACCATCTGGTGGTGGGAGTATCTGCAGGTAGTTTTTGCAGCCATCACTAGTGAGGTCTGTTTCTCCAAGCTTTCCCACTGTTGTTTAACAGTGTGTATGTACAACACTTGGCTCTTACCGCACAGCAGCAACCACCGATGCTCCAAAAATTAAAAGACAGTGTGACACAGACAAAACAAGCAAGGGACAAGAGTCTTTGAGGGTTTATTTTTTAGGGGAATGGGTTTCAGAGGATGCAAAGGTATGGTGAGAAGAGAGATGAAAAGACCGGCAGTCCCAGTTATACAGTACACATGAGCGTTGTAGCGCCGCTGGAAATGAAAATTAAACCCACAACAAAACGTGATCAACTACTTTATAAACTTCCTTCCTCTGACTAGCCCAAATTTCTGGGACATGCTGTAAACCAAAGAGAAATTTAATCACTTCTGTCAAGCATAAAATATTTGTATACTGGATCATAATCAGTTTTTATTAAATCTTTGTTCTCACAGCAAATCCTTAAATCAGCAGTGGAACTCATGATTGATTATACAATGTGCTTAAGAACAAGGGAAAATGTAAACACAAAATGCTCCAATATAATCTGCACTTTTACTATTAACAGCAGCAAAAGTAGACTATGTCTATTCAGACTTCACAAAAAGAAATCTTCTGTAGACTATGTCTATTCAGACTTCACAAAAAGAAATCTTCTGTCCGAGCCCACCAACAGGGCTCGGACAGAAGACTACAGCGATTCAATAATTTACAGACCCATTCACATCCTATACACTGTACTGAGAATTGACTGAAAATGTAAGCAATGTTATCTGAATATCAGCCTGAATCATCTAAACACTGTGGAGTTTTGTACATATTTAAAAGCATAAAATTGCATTTGCCATTTTCCCATTACCCTTTATTTCCCTGGAAATCCTCTGCTCTTTCTATAACACTTTCCTGTGCAATCCTGACAGACTTGCCATTTTTTTCCCCATTAAGCCCATAATTCAGTAATTATTCCTTCTCACAGGTGAAATGAGCAAAATGCTGATTGGACAAAAGCACACACTCCTCAGAGCTCTCCCAGATTCATTGCTTTGACCATCTGTGTCCTTCTCGACTCGGTGCCCACGAGCCATCCGTCACCAGAACAGCTCACGTGGTGAGAGGAATATGATGGGAAATCCTTCAGCCCTCAGCAATGCCTCACAAACTTCAGGACGCTGACGGGGAAGACAGCAATCCTCCAGATACACAGAAATAACTCCATGTGAATACCATCACCATTGTGATGTGAAGGAGCATTATGCTTTGAATGTATTATGTTTTGAATGATGCCTTCCTTACCTTTGTCACCCCTCGACAATGCAAACTGGACTCAAGTGTGTGAAAATATCTATACTCAAGTAACAGCTCTAAAGAACAAACAGATGGGCCCTGGACAACAAATAGCTGATTTTTCTATGTTCCCAAAAAAAGCTATTCTATACTGTACACATTACCCTAGACAGTTTGGCACAATAGGCTGAACTGAAGTAATGACGCTATGACTGACTGAACACATATCTGGAAATTTGGCTTCTATTCCCGGTTCAATCACTGAAAGATCTGGTCAAATTGCAGCTGCTGCTATTGCTTTTTTCAGCTTTCAAACATTCCCTGTAATAATAATCTTGGGCTCAAGACAAAATTAAGCAAATTCCGAAGTTTCTCTGGTCAGGCTTCACCTCAGAGTGAACTCTTAGTTCTGGCTCATCTGGATTTGGATGTGCAATTTAGCTGCACTGCAGAACAGTCTGTGCTGCTGAGCACCCTTCTCATGGACACAGGGCACAGCCATTCACCTGCTGGACAAGCTGGCAGAGGAGCAGGAACTGCAAGCACCTTAATGAAACTGTTGATAGAACCGAAAATCCCATCAGTGCCTTGTCAAGAATCAAAGAAGGACCCAAGACCATTGCCAGACCCCAAAGGATGAGTGTACTGCAAAACCAGGACACCCCATCTCTCAAAGGAATCTCTGGGGGTTACAAACCAAGAGCAAACCTACCAAAAACACAGTTTAAACAGAGGTCAGAAATTTTTGGCCCTTTTCAGAAGGCTTTGGAAGTAGTAGCCAAATGTAAAATGATTCCTTATGATATTAGGGAATGTCCCTGGATTTAATTGTATTGCAGTGTAAAATTATCAGCACACATCTACACGGAGCACATACCTGTGCTTCTGATGTGGCTGGCTTATTCTACATTACTGAAAACAAAAAACCTCTTATTCTGTCACATTGCTTAAGTGGTTACTAAATATTCTAAGACATCTCTTGCTTGTATATTCAGCTTTGTGAACAACTGCATAAACCCCATTTTTCCTGCTGCACTCTGTAGTACACAAAAGCTCACTGCAGCCACAGGGAAGCACTGCAGCAAGCACTGTGACACAGTCATTAATCCAATCATTAGGTCAGTGTGGTGAAACTGTGTGCATGGTTAGTACAAAAGGGGAAAAAAACCCCGACTGATGACTACGATTAAAAAGGTCAATATGAAATACAATACTGACAGAGGAATTAAGCATGCACAAAACTGCATCACATGAGGAATAAATATTTACAGGCATTTAAACACTGCTAACGATGACACTATCTAAGCTACTTAAATGGGTAAAAGAACTCTACTTCCAAGCAAACCCTTTTGTCACAACCCTACCTTCAAGCCATAGAAATAAAGAGCTTATTACCATCAGGATAAATATACTGAATAGAAACAGTGTTAATTTCATTAATTATTTCATGTATTTGAAATTATGTGCTCCCCACACAATTTCCCTTCTTCAGGAAAACACCCTATCTACTTTTCCTCTAATCCACCGTAGCTTACTCAAACAGTATCACATCTTACAGGATAAAACTTATTTTCCTCTGTTCATAGTTATGCAGAAAGTTGGATTTCAGGAGGGGAAAACAAATGCCCACATGTGTGGGAAGAATTAGGGAGGAAAAATTTAGTCTGTACTTAAGAATAAATAGCCCCCTCTATTCTTAAAAACATCATTAACTTGAGACCTTGGTACCCCATCTAATGTTCTTCTATTGCCCATACAGTAAATTAATACCTTGAAGCTCCTACTAATGGAAACATTTTTCACTGAGACTGACAACTTTCTCATCCATGCATAGCTTATTCTAAGTTTCTGAGTTCATTTAGCTTTCCCCCAGAGCTGAATTTATTAAAAGAATTGAGCACCAACCTGAGCCTCCCTCTGCCAGGTACTTGTCCTTTGCATAGATGACAGAATCCAGCATTGACTCAAAGAGAAGGAAATAACCCTGTTTACAGAAAAGGGAAAGAATTCAGAAATCATTGTGTTTCTTATAATTAGTCATTCTACAGATAGGCTTTATCAACACAGTTTAAGAACATTATAAGCCCATACACCCAGAGAGTTTCTCAACAACAGCATTGTCACTTCAAAACTTATTATATAAAGTATCACCTTCAGTTTCCCAAACTGCAAGTATGTAGCACATAGAGAAAATAAGTATGCCATCGACACCAAAAATTACCCAACGAGAGTCCTACAACATCAAAAGACATCAAATTCAAGTCAAAGCAAGTAAAAAGCTGCATATATTGATTTTTTAGTAATAACTGTGAGGTTCCAATAAAAATAAATTATTTTAAAAATCCCCTTCCCTTCAGATCTGCAAGTAACACTGAAATTATTGTCAGAGAAAGGCCAGATGGAATGCATCTTTGCTTCTTCATATTTGCAACCTCATGGTGCCCTGCATCACCCTGGGCAGTGCTCACTGACAGAGGTGGAAATAAATCACGTACCAAACATTGGTTCTCTGGGTGTTCTACATCATTTAACAGCACTTGGACTTGCAACATTTCCAGGATAATAATGGTTACAACTAGATGTGCATAGGGCTTTTTGGGGTTGGAATTAATTTTATGGCCGGTTAATCATACTGCTATTGGTGTTTAGAATAACTTATTGTAAACTTCAATGAGTCATTTGCTGAAACAGGGAAACATTCCTTATTCAAATATGGGAGGTATTAAAAAATAATTAAATACAATTAACATTTTATAGAGAAGATCCACTTTCTCAACTACTTCTAAACAAACTGCACATTTATGAAATACACAGCCCTTTGTTGATATACTGATTTCATACCTTTTCTGTCCTCTATGTTTGAGCATCATTGTTACTCAATACTGTTAACATATTTCATGCACATGCTCACACCACCGAATCAATTAAGACAAACACCAACAAAGATTCTGGATTTTCATTTAGCAACACCTAATCTTCATTTTGCTTAAAACACAGCTTAGCCACGTGGCTTGATTTAGTTGGCAAGAACAAAAGGGACAACTGAAGTGCAGACTTTGGACCTGCAGTCCTACAAGCCCAGTCAGCAGTAATTTACCAAAGGAAAGCTCGGAAGCTGCACCAGGGAAGTTTCAGATTGGATGTTAGGAAAAGTTTCTTCACTGAAATGGTTATTAAGCACTGGAACAGGCTTGCCCAGGGCAGCCCTGGAGGGATTTAGAAGTCATGTGAATGTGACACTTGGGCACGTGTTTTAGTGCTGCACTTTGAAGGGTTGGATTGGACTCAATGATCTTAAAGAAATCCTTAAAGTTCAGAATTTCTCATAAATACCATTTTCTGCGGCCTTCAGAACAAAAATCAAAACTGAAACCCCCAGAAACTTGAAGCATGGCATATTTGTATTCAAAGAGAACACAGCGTGAAAATAATGGCCATGTCCTCTTCTCAATCTGTTCCTTCTGGTAACAGTGCTCCACTGAAAACTTCTCTTCCCAGTCTTGCCTGTTCTTTTACTTTACTGCCCAACTTCTGTACATCCTTAGAAGAAATCCCAGAAGGAAGACTACTGCTTGGTGAGCAATAGGGCTGTTAGCAAGCTTTGCTGAACAGCTGAAAAGGCCTGGAGCTTCAATTGCATCAGGCAGGGAAAATTTGTTGCCCACAGCAAGCCAAACCCACAGCATGGAACCACCGTGGTTTTTTTTTTTTTTTTAATACCGTTATGGCTTAAAAAGAGAGTGTGCTTACCTCACAAAAAGTATTTTTAGATGCCTTTAACTGAAAATAAGTTGTCTTCACAGTATTTTAAAGGTAACCTCTAGGACATATTGAAGACTAGTCACTAGCAAGAGTCAGTAACTCACAAAGTGACATCTTTATGGATCAGCTCTTCACTTCTTTCTGCCCACTAACTATGCCTGCCAGCCCATGCAAGAAGTACAGCTGGAAGACACTCTCTCAGGAGAAATACAGAAAAATTCTCACCATCCTATCCCTGACCTTTCCACTCTGGCACTGCTGGTTCTCCCCCCACTCCCAGTTCCCTCTCTCCCCCAGTTCATTATAGCATTCCTGCAGGTCACATAAACCATCAATGGTACTGAATCAAGTAATTTACTACTGACACCAAAACATTTTGCTCATTGTGCTGTGCTCATCTGTAGTGTAAGTTAGAATGCAGTTTCACAGCCTGCTGCCCCACCTGTAGGGGAGCCTTCTGGAAAGAGAATTACATCTGACATTTTCCCCCGTAATGCTGTGGGGAACTCCTGCTCCAACCTCAAAAACGTTCAAGGGTTTATTTTTCCTTAAGCAGGTAGTGACATCCTCAAAATCAATCAGTGCAAAGAGACCTCTATGATACAAATCTGTGAGCTGCATATTAATAGTACATTCTTGACAGTGGCTAAACTAAGATACATAAAAGGTGACATTCTCTGTTAAAGACAACCCTGATGCACTCAACACCTAAAATTTTATGCTGCACCATTACACGTTTTCTACTAAAAAGCTGTCCATTTCCTCCTCAGAAGGAGCATGAGCTTCCTTATTTTTCGTATTTGCAAAGCTGAAACAAAATGTTCTCCAGCTAACAGCAAAGCCCCATCTAAGCAGACGTGGACAGGAACAGAAATACAGAGCACTGTGAGTAACTCTGCTCAAGCACACACCTGCCCTGCCACATCTCTGCCCAAGGAGACACCCACCGAGCCCCCCAATCCATAGAAATGTGCATATTGCTACATTTCTTATATATCCTTTATATCTGTATTCTGTGTTCCTAACAGAGTTATAAAAGGCTCATAAATCTTTGATGCCTTAATATCCTGCATTGTTAATTTTTTCCTATTATTCAAATACACTACAGCCTTTTTGTATTAATTTTCTCTTTAATTCACAGCTACATAAAAATATTTTACCAACTTATTAAAATATAAGTATTCAAGTTCTTTTAGCTTTCGTGTTTCAGTATTTGCATTATAGTCTTTGTGGAGAAAAAGAGTTTAAGCTCTTTAAAAGCATCAAAAAGTGGATTAGTGTGTTTACAACAGCAAGAATTAGAAGAATTTTCGGTACAGCAGGAAAAAAAAAAACATGTAAAGATAAAATTTGGAAGAATTGTCTAACTACTTGAATAAGCATTGTGTTTCCCCTCCATTTGCTATAAAAGATGCATTTTATTATTTTCTATAACATTACTGAACCTGGCCTGGTTCTCCAGATTCAGTAAGGCCCAATACTGAACATTTAATGAGACAAGAACAGCTACAGAATCACTGGCCCACAGAGTCGACTTTATCTTTTTTTAATCCCCAGTGCTATTAAAAAGTGCAATCTTTTCTTAAACTGAAGCTTCTAACTACAAGACTTCCACTGGCCTACACAGTAAAGCAAGTTACAGAAGGTATGCAACACAGATTGGATAACAGATTCTGATCCCTAATACAAAATTTAATCTGGCATTAACAAATGGACAAGACTGATGTGGCCCATGCTATGTCATGAAAAATTACATTTTATTTGACAAAATTCCCTCCAAACCTGCAGCACACTTAAGAGACAAGCAGCAGCTACACACAAACACTTCAGCATGCTCTGCTGCAGCAACTTCTCCCACATGCTAAGTTTGCTTCACGCTGATCTCTCATGTACGATTTAATTTCAAAAAAAGATTAAAAAATAAAAGGAAGTAAGTCATTACTGACAGAGCAAGCTCACAAATTTAGGAATCACACACAGCCTGACTCTGTCATTATGCACATCCTGTTGTTTCCTAAAACAAATAAAACAAATAAAATAAAACAAATAGAAGTGAGAACACCAAATGGGAAGATGTGAAGAGCAGAAAGGCGATCCCCATTACTGGTGTTGACAAAAAAAAAAAAAAAAGAAAAAAAAAAGAAAAAAAAAAAAAAGAAAGGAAACAACCCAAATCATGCAAGGAAATAACTGTGTATCTCTCACAGAAATAGGGGAAAGGAGGAAGGAGAGAGAAGATGGTTTCCAGTATTTCAGACATGCTCACTTCCTCTTCTTTTCCCTAGAACCTGAATGCCTCTGTTCACAGCACATCCTCATGTAATTTCAAAATTATTTCTAAAAAAGAGAAAGAAATACAATAGTAAAAAAAGAAAAAGGAGAAAAGAAAATATTAGCTATCTGACCAAAGACATGATTAAAAGACAAGTATTGGGTTGTATCCATTTTAATCTGACAGTCCATCTCTTCCCTAGCTTTATCTTGTATAACTCTACTGCATATTCAGTACCATAAAGCATTGCATAAAAAAACCTAGTTTATGAGCACATGTTGTACACTAACATTGTATTTGAGACAACCATCTCAGGCAATTGTCTCTCACAGTAAAATCCCTTCACCAACAAGAAATGCAGATATTCTCAAGTGAATAAAACCTTTAGCTTTATAGTTTTAGGTAGAGAAAGGAAGCAAAAGCAGTACTGATAGCAAGAAAAATCTGCACACAGATGCAGCTGTGCAAGAACATTCCAGAAAACCATTATATACATTTTGTTTCTTTCTGCACACATCTTTTCAATAAGCAGCCTATGAAGTTTACAATTATCTTACCTAAATACATGAGCAATAATTCAGTCACTTTTGTATGTCACATTTTCCTGCCCAGGAATGCATGTAAGCCTACACTCTGAATAAGAAGTAAGGGATTTATCTGTAGGTGACTTATGATACAAGCAGACAAGTAACAAAATATGAGAGCCTGGTAGTAGCATATGAATTTTTAGTTACACAAATTAGGGTTTTTGAAGGTTTCACACAACAGAGCTCTAGGCAGGCAAGCAGGATGATGCATCAGAAGTTTGCAGCCCTCATACAAACCATCAAACAGTCCAGGACACAGAAATCTCCTCAAAAATAAGGTCAGCAATGGTACTTTAAATAAAATTCACCTGTTCTTACACTCAAAAAACCCTTCTCCAAGAACTGACAGACCTTGTCCTTAGAGAATATGTTCGGTTATTAGCACAGACTATTGCTTGACCATTTTTGTACTCTTTCTCAAGAGAATGTGTTCACTGGGTGCAGTGGCCCTTCAGCCCATCTGCTCTCCCTCATGCTCCTGGCTCACAGCACACAAGAACTCCCTTGTGTCAGGTTGCAGATTTCACTGAAGTTTTCCTAAAAACTGTGCCCAGCTGTCTGTGGAGTGAAAGTCTGAACAGCTTTATCTGGGCCTCTGGAAGTCCAAGGGGCCCTCTATCTTCAGCAACCTGCCTTTTGGACATCAAGAGAACAGCTCACAGCTTTTCACACCTCCCACTGCCTTCCTCTGTATTTTACATGCTGGGTTGAATTGAACACAATCACAAAAACGTCCCAGTCTGATGCTGACATTGTCAAACACACAAACTTCAGATGTCACAAACTGAATTTAGTACATTACAAACAAGTCCACTGCTAATTTCTTTCACAGGCTTAAATAAAACCACTGAAGATACAGTTGCTCTTCATTCAGCCTCTAAACCTGGAACATGAAAAAAATGGATCCAGAGGAATTTAAATGGGGAAAATATTATTTCGGAAGACAGCACGTATGCATTTGAAATACAAATTTCTACATAGACACATATGCACTCACACAGGCCTGCCCATTGTGTAATATTTAAGATGCTTCTCCCATTTTTCCATAATTTGGGGGAAAAAATTTACAAAGGAAAGTGAGGGAAGAAGAGCAAGCAGTTTGTGGAACTCACAGGTCACTTCTGCAATTAAGTAAATGATCATCAGAAACCATCACGCAGAGATGCTCATAATGCAATGCTGTACCTTTTATGAGACACTGCTCTATGTGACAGCTTTTTCAGAAAGCCTAATCTAGAAACAATCCTTGGAGAATGCAGCATTTTTCCTCTCTCTTGCCTCGTACTTGTTTCTAATTTTCTGATGTTTCAGACACAGCTCTAAAAACAACAACAACAAAAAAGCTTATTGTGTACTGGTCTTAAGCAGCATTCTGTACCAATAAAACAAAGCTATGGCTCCACAAAAGGGTCTAAAATTTACTGATCTAAAAGCAGTTTGTTTTCTAAACAGAACTGCAACTTTTCATATTTTTGTTACAAAGAAAAACATGAGAATCTTCCTGCCAGTCCATACAGATTCTCTGTATAAAAAGAGGAAAACGTAACATATACCGAATTCTTTTTTGCTCTCATGCTTCAAGATTTCCAACATTTCCAAGCACTTACATTCACATATTAAAAACAGATTTCACACTGTATCATGTAGGGAAGGAAATGAAAAAGCAAATTCACACAAGAATGCCAGACAAAGAGGAATCTTCATCTGCATTAGGCAACATAATGTTCCTTTCTTGACAGCATTGGAACAGTGTGTACACTGTCCGGCTATCAATCTTACTTTCACAGCATTGTCCTCTTTATCTCTGTCATGCAGCAACCTATAAAAGTCCTAATATTCCTAAATATTTATAATACCTAATTGGGTGAAGTGCACATGGCTACGTAATTATGACATAAAAAGATATATGAGCACACAAAAGAAAAATATCCAACATTCAATACTTAATTTCTTACAAGAGCTGAGTTTGGAAATCCTTGAGTTCATCTTAGAGGCACTGATTTACAACATGACTTCAGCTCACCTGCCCAGGTTCCCTTTAAAACCAAATCTTGGTTTCCAGAAGGAGAAATGTGATTTTGGGACCTTTAATAATCTTGGTGCACATATTAGGCAGCTGATCAGAAGTTTCCCTGAAAAACCTATAATTACATTTCTAGTGAAGCCACCATACTGTCAGAAATCACCAATCATAATGTGCTGTTTTTACATCACTGTTTGAAGCCAATCGCTTAAACTATCCTTGAAACTAGTCACCTCAACACCTAATTAAGCTCAGGCTTCAAATAACATACACTACAGCAGTGGAGGAAAAACTGCACATTTCTAGTTCATTGACATGTGATATTAAATAAGTATTTAGAAAAACAAAAAAGGCTAACCAATTTATTTTCCTATTTCCCTGAAAAGCAGGTAGATATGTATGTATCCACAGTGAGTGTGAGACTTTCCCCCCCAAAAGGCCGTCGTATATAGCAGAACAGCCACAGCTTGTTAAAAAACAAAACCAACCCCAAAAAGAAACAAGTAACACTGAATGGAAGTTTTCATTACTGATCTTAAATTTCAGGCAGAAAGGAATTTTTAAGTCCCAGCAGCTGGAAGTATCATGAAGAAAACCTGTGTTTGGAAGTGCTTTTTGAAGGCCTGTGATATGAGGATACTGAATAGCAGAAGTGCACAAAGAAAACAGTTCAAAGAAATGTTTCCTACCACATTTCTGGTAGGAACAGGCATTCCTATGTCACTATGAAACTCAGGCTGGAACTGGGTTTTATAACACAGATTTCTTTATTAGGATTGATGACAGGTAGCAAGGACAGGTGTGTAACAGTCATCAGCCACCACATGAAAAAGGAACAGACCAACAGCTGAAATCCAATGGAATCCAGGAGATGGCTCATTTAGACACTGCTGTCCCATCACACTTATTTTGTACTTTTAAAATCAGTGTTTTTGCTGTTTTGCTAAAATGAAAAGCAATGTTGTTTTCAAGCTCTCCCAGTATTTGCAGTTGTTTTCAAGCTCTCCCAGTATTTGCCTCCCCTCCTTATCACCTTTGCTGCACAGTCAGGAGTCCTTAGCTGAATTTGCAGACTGAAGGTATCTTACCCATCAGAATGAGCCGGCTAGATGACTGATATTTCTCCATTACTTTCACCTGAGCAGCCACAGTATGACTGAGTGCTTTACAGATTTCCAAACCAACTGTGTAACAGAAACTTGCTGCACCTAAAGCAGCTCAACTGTACTTGGAGAAGCTTGACTTGAAAGAGCTTGACCAAGAGGGACCAGGAATTGTGTCCAAGTACCACATAATCAGGACTGCCATCCCATCTCTGACATCATCAAAGACACTGTTGAAATTGTGATATATGTTTTGACTAAAAAAACCCAGCATCACTTATAGAATAAATTTTCAAATTAAACAAAACACATCTTTTTCTTGAAAATAACTAGAAAAGAACAGCCATGCACCTTACCATCCACTCAGATATAATTACGTCCACTTTTTCCAAAGGCAGATCAACTTCCTCAATTCTTCCCTTGACCAATGTAATAATCTTTTCAAGTTTATTTAATCTGCAAATCAAAACATAAACAAATTAGTTTCTATTTCCAATTTATGCTGTCAAGAGAGACATCCTGACATCTGTATTTCACATTCCTTCACAAACTCTTTGGTTTAACTAATCAAGAAGTACTAGAATGTACTACTCCTCAGTTGTATTTCAGGGGGAACATTTCCAAGTAGCTAAAAGCTGCAGCAGATTTAGTGCCAAGAGAAGATGGCAGGCAGTAGATCTATATACCTCCAACATGCCATGCATGCAAATGTGCAAGCTTTAGAAACCAGGAATACAGAGAAGTCAATTTAAAACAGCTGGTTCTCTTTATTTTAAAGTTGCTTGTTTCTATTTCTCCTCCTCTGACCTCCACAGCAATCAGAGCCTACTCACCACACCAGGACAGCAATGGAAATTAACTTCCTTACAAAGCTGTTTTGTACTACTCGTTTTTTTATTTAACCAAATCAGCAGCAAAGTCACTGGGAACAAAGCTTCCCTCTAAATCAGTACTACAGTTATTCCACAGTAAAAGCACCCTCCCCACTGTGATTTGGGCAAAAGCATCTGCAATGTTCCATAGCTGCACTGATCAGGGATTACCTCACATGCACGTTATGGTACAACCCATCCTGTAAGGAGGGAGGCACTGCGACAGGACTACGGGTTTTGAAACAAGAACTGCAAAACAGTGAAATTATTAAGTGTGTAAATGCTTGAAATGTACTGTTTTTCTTCTTGGTAAACCACATTAGTCTTTCTTGCACATATCTTTATTACCATGGCTATTCTTGCAGAGGGCAGAAAAATATTCTCACCACAGAAATTTATCTTCCCCCTGCAGTTCTTATCTCTGCCCCTTCCCTCCCTCTCCTGATATCTTACTCCTACATTCTGTCTGGCTTTCAATACAGACCAGTAATGACATTAAAAATTCAATCTAAAAGACAATGGAAGAACAATCAGTAAGAAGAGAGGGAAAGGGTCAAAGGGCTCCTTGAACATGTGGGCTGTTGCAAAGATCAATTAAATCCTCTACATAAGACAGTCTTCTGTTAGAAGATAGCAGCTCATCACTAGTATCATACTTAATGCTCTAAACAGAAGTAAAACCACAAGTTCAAAGTGAAGAATGTTAAAGAGCTACCACCCACAATATTTAAGAAGGATTAAAAGAGATCTAAAGATAACTTTCTAAATGACTACATCCAAGGACATGATTTAAAACAACAGAGAGGAAAATGATTAATTCACTACATACTTGTTTTCAATTATAATATTTAAAAAAAACAAACCAACCAATGTAGTTTACATATTGTAGGAAAACCTGTTATTTAGGAAGTCTACTTCAATTTTCTATTCTATCTTAACAGTGATGAATGACAAAAATCAAATAATTCACTGTGCCAGAAATTTTACAGGGACTATTCACAGCAAGGAAAAGAAAAGGCAATCCTTTAGTTTCAAATAAGTTTATTTTTAAGGCCGCTCAGGCTATGTATTCTGGTTCACTTACACACATGGGTTGCACTGTTTCCAGTAATTAGAATGCTAGAAATTTACCTGAATTCTGGGAAGGACAAAAGCACACACTTGAATCACAGGTGGAAGCGTGCCCCAACAGTAATTTTTTAAGCTACAGAGTTGTTCAGTGTTCCAATAAATATTTGTTACTCCACTGCTGTTTTGTCAGCTTTATTCCTTTAGGAAAAGTAGCTTTAACCAGACAAATATAAATTGTTTTGATGTGAACTGGAGACTTTAAAGCGAATTGAACCTTTTACAGCAGAAAGTACCTATAAATGTGCAGCCTTACTGATGACTTGCTGTGTACTTCCACTGGCAATTCATCACTCTTAAGAGTTTAAGAGTTTTGATTCATTGTTTTTCTTAGAGGCCCGCCCTTCTCCTCCCCAAAGATAATACATACTGACTGTTACTTCTACTCTCCCCTAAGTATAAATAACACACAAACGACTTCGTGCACTTGTTGAAAGTTACAACAGCCCTAAATTGGTAATTTAGTACATTAGATATAAAACACTATTTCACATTTGCAACCATTCTGAAAATGTCAGGGACTCAGGGGAAAAGTTCTCCTTTAGGAATGACTTCTTGTGCCAGAAAAGCATTTAAGTCAAACATGCACTTCAGGTTTAACATGGTGCTTTTCCCAAGCAGACATTTATTTGAGTAATTTTACAGCACCCAATTGTGCAGTGCTGCACCACCAATGTGAGTGGTACCTAACAAATTCTGCACAGACAACATCACTTGTGCCACTTGAGCTTGCCCCCCAAAAAACTGTCACTCCCAAATTCTTCAGTATCTACCTGGATTTTATTTTCACAGTTGCTCTTACAAAATCAACCTAAATGAAAAAACCTACAGGTTTCAGCTCTCAACAGTGCACATGGACACTTACACTCCTTCTAGCTCATCCTAGAGAATCCTTTTTAAATCTTCAGATGTCATTACTTGATTTTTACATATGGTCAGCCTCCCTAAATATCCTTCACAGGCAAATTAGTGACATGTGGAGTGGATAAATGAACGAAGAGATGGGTCTAGACCATGAGGCTCAAGAGCTGAGAGGAGGAGTACAAATCCTGACTGGAAGCCAGGTACCAGAGGTGTCCCTCAGGGTTCAGTGCCAGTTCTGACACTAATGAACGCCTTTAGGGACCTAACTGAACAGGATGCACTCTCAGCAATGCTGAAAGTAGGGCAGACCAGTTGTCAGGACAGGGCTTTTTATTTTCTGTTACACAGACAAATTATAGGAATTATTTAAAATTCCTAGAAAGAAACAGAAAACTAACAACCACAACTTCTCCTACCTAATGATGTCCATGGCCTGATAGATGATTTCAGATTGGTCAACTCCAATCACTTTCTTGGCACCTGCTTTGGCAGCAAACATGGAGAGTATTCCAGTTCCACAGCCAACATCCAAAACCACCTGGAAGGAATAAATGAAAGCAAAATGATATTATTTTCCTTGCTATGTTTTTTCTACACTTCTTTCTACATCAATGAAATACCATATTCCAACAGAAGGCATAAAGTCTTACATGCAGAGCTATCCAAGTCAAACTGCAGTTCTAAGTCCCCACCTTTTCCAGGCACACAATGAAGCCCACTAATTCCAGCTGCAGATTAACCCAGTCACAATGGGAAACAACAGCAAGCAATCAGGGGGGAAACACCTGAAATGTTACATGAAGAAGTGAAAAAGGAAATCATAGCCTGAGAAATTTTAATCACTGAATAATTGAACTTAGAAAACATATTCTAGCCGCAGTTTTCAATTAAAAGTCTATTCGGAAATTTTAATTAGGAATCCTCTGCCAGACATGGCTACAGTGCCTCAAAATGGCCATGGCTCAAGATGATTCAGTTTTAAAATGGTCACTAGTGCAGTTTTAACACCTGGAAATATTTTCTGCCTAGCACTCTTTATAATCAAAATAGAGCGAAAAAAAATCCAGTTAAGATGGAATCCCTAAAGTTTTCATGAAAGAGTGAATTTCACCACTACAGCTGGAAAAAGTACACTCAGCATAATAAGATCCACGAAAATGCCTGGAGTTTTGTATATCACATATCAGCTACTATAGGAAGACTAGTTAAAAGTTTAAAAATGTGAAGAAACTACAAAAAGAGTACCAAATTTATGACTAAACAAAGGTGAGCTGCCAGCAGTTTTAAGCTTCAGAGAGATTTTACCAAGTAGACCTTCTCAGGCCTTGCTATCAAACCAATGTATTTATTTCTTCTAACTGTATGTATTTCTTCAAACTTCTCAGCTAAAAACCTAACTGAATGTGTTAAAGTAGATTTTTAAGCTGAGTTCCAGGCTTGATGTTTTCACAGAATTACTGGGGCTGAAAGGCGTCTCTGGAGATTCTGAGGGTGTATTTTATTGCATTGGCCAGATCATCAATGGTCTTATTGTTAGACTCATATCTAATAGAGCTAAGCTTTACTAATGGTGTTGAAAAATTCTAAGCACTAAATCAAAAATGTTCTGAAGTCTGAAAATCAAAGTAAGTTTTCTAAACACTATGTAGAGCCACTCATATATACTATGTACAGCATTTAAGCATGAACAGAATTAGAACAGAAAGACAGAACTTACTTTCTCATACATAAGACCTAAACATGAGAGTAAGTACAACTTAAAATACACTTAATAAGAACTCTGCGTCAGAATTACCAATCATAGCAAGAATTTATTAGAAAGAAAAACTGATTTCACTGTCTCTTCTCCTCACAGGATGGAGTGCTGTAAAAGCTGCTCTCACAGCTTTTATTACATTAAACATTTTTCCAAAGAAGGCATCAAATCCCCCACTATTCAATCCCATTTTTGAGAACTATAACCCCATTTTACAAAATATTTCAAGGCAATAATGCACCCTGCTGCTGATACACTTTCCAGCTTATCAGCCACTGATCACTCTTGCTTTGGCAAAACAAGACCTTGCATTTCTCCTGACAAAGAGCAGCAAAGCAAATACTGGAATGCTGTGTTCCTTAGGTCTGCCTGCCTTCCCTGTAGACAATTCCATCTGATGATGGATACAGAACAATGACCCTGAAGCCAGCATGAATAAAACCAGCTGCTCATCCTTAGCACAGTGTAAGGGAGCTGCTGCTGTGGTGGTCTCGGAAGCAGCGACTGAAAAACTGACTGGCACCTGTCTCGGTAGAGCCACTTACAACCTGGAAACAGACTAAAAAACATTGGTATGGTGACCTTCATGGCAGCTTGTGTAGAGGGATGGGAAGTTGTGCATAGTTACTTGTTCCACCTACAACTCTTTTGCAGTTATGTTTCAAAAGGAGTCAACTCTACAACTCAGCAGTTACATGCAAGCATGTTATGGCTACAGAAATCCCTAAACTGAATCTGCTGGAGACGGGAACAGAAAATAAAAGTCAATGTTCTTGCAGCTGTTGAAACCTCACATCACCCATTCTAACATTTCACCTATGGTAGTTAACCAAATCATTGAGCCATGACAGCTGGAAGCCATAGCCAAAAATAAACCACTGTCAAAGAATCATCTTGATGTACAGTTGCATGAAAGAGAGCAATCACCACAAATTGGAAAAAAATCAAAACAGACACCACTTTGGACAGCTGCCCTGGTCACTTAAAAACCCAGATGGAACTCGTCTAGCCTTAGGCAGGGGATGGGATAGAAAAGAGGCACTGGAGAGAAAATACACAAGCTGGAATACTTGTGAGGAAGGGAAAGACAAGCAGAGTGATCCTCAATTAGCCTAACGACAAGGGTCTACAGCCCACACATTCTTGCAGAGATCACATATGGCCTCTCACCAAAGATCTGGAGCAGCTGGACTGGCAATTTTACACACTGCAGCTTCACATCCTCCTCTGCAGTCTAACCAAAACTGATATCCTACTTTCAGTGACAGAAAAAATTACTTTTAACTCAGAAAAACAGGAGGCCAGGGACTTTGGCCAATTAAATTCATTTCATCAATGAGTTCTTAGTAGGACAGTGGTTAAAAGCTCATTCTATTCCCAGTATATTGTACTGATGCTTGCCTCAGACTTCAGTTTTACAACAAAAACTAAGCACGGCAACAGTGCTTTACTAAATTATTTTTCCACCCAAAAATACCCTCATGGTAAAATGGACCACACTTCCTTTTACTGAGTATAGCCACCCTCATTACTCCTGCCAACTAATCTGAATTGTCCCATTCTTATCTCAAATACATCTGACATGTTGAAAAGAGAGGCAGCAAGCAGGATTCATTCAAGTTTTAATAATTTATTTTGAAAACAGAAGAAACAAATTGGCTGATCCTCAATAAAATATGCATAAGAAACAAACCCAGATACTCTGTTATCATCTATCACCATGCAATCACACCTCTTTAGTATCCTAAAGGTTAGGATGCAGACTTGGATCAAAAGTGAGTATAAAAACTCAGCTCTTTGAATAAGCTCCTCCCAAACTACCTCAGAATTGTCCATTCAGGAAAAAACCAAAAAGCATCAGTATGTATTTTTTAGGGAGAAATACCATAAGGGAGTTCTAGGAAATACAGTATCAGACTTTTTCTCATTTTTTAAAATTGTAATTTGAAGTTAAGGGAAAACAGCCTTTGGAATTTTCACTCAGTATGGTTCTGAGAGCATTATACAATACATTAAGTTAAGCAAAGTATCCTACACAGCTTCTTCAGCAGAAGTCTGTAACAGATGTCACTTCAAAGCCAGATTTCTGCAGAAAACTCCCTGTATTCTCCATAAAGTGCACCAAGAGAAAGCTACATCATTTGGCCAGACACACAAGTTAAGCAGGACACTGGTCACATGGATGAGGGATATTGGCAACTCAAAGCAATCAAGATTCTGTCTTTCAGTTCAATCTCAACACACCGTGATGGGTTTGGATACACCATGAATTTGAGGTAACCTTGATCAAAACACTGCTGTAAAAACCATGTGCAGGAATCAGTTTGTAGATGTTGCAATACTGGAGGTTTTTCTTCAGAGAAGCTGAAAGCTTTTACAACAGAGTAAGCACACACAACTGCCTCATCTGTTTCCTGAGCACGTGTATCTACTCCTGGGGCTAAAGCAACATTGACTCTAACAGCTACTCCACATTCTGTTTTGAATGTTCCCAGCGTGTCCATACAGCACAGGAGAAACACTATTGATCATGAAAAATTACTGTTCCACAAGGTCTCACATTTTGTTTAACTTCAGATCAGTCTTACTCTGTGAAAACCTGCAGTTATCAATTTTAGGGGCATCTGTGAAACTAAATTTCTCTCGGGGAAGTTTTCTTTCCTTTATTGATCTTTCTGCTTTGTTAGATGAGCTGCCCACCTCGGCAGTCACCTGCATCATTTAAGTAGCTGGTGGCATAATTCTACACTTTTGCTTGTTCTCTCGCTATAATCACAGAGGTTAGAAATGTTTAGTAGAAACAGGCTTGTGACATGAATTGAGGCAAAAAGGGAAGAAAACTCCTCCCTATATTTTTTCTGCTGTAGTTGCCAATTGAAAACTGAGGTAAGACATACAAAGAATAGACATTATCAAACACTGAAATACTTTCTGCCAGGACAGAACTGTCTCTCTCTCATAAAAAAAGGCTGAGACTGGGATTGGGACCGTTCAGCCTGGAAAAGAGAAGGCTTTGGGGTGACCCAATTGTCACTTTCCAGTACCTGAAAAGAGCCTAAAAGAAAGATGAAGAGAGGAATTACAAGGGCCTGGAGTGACAGAACAAGAGGGAATGGATTTAAATGAAAGAGAGTAGGCTTAGATAGGATACTAGGAAAAAATTCTTCCCTGTGAGGGTGGTGAGGCTACAGCACAAGTTGCCTAAAGAAGGTGTGAATGCCTCATCCCTGAAAAAAAACATTCAAGGCCAGGCTGGATGGGGCTCTGAGCAACCCTGTCCAGTGGAAGGTGTCCCTGCCCAGGGCAGAAGGGCTGGAAGTGGATGATCCTGCAGCCCCTGCCAACTCGAATCATCCTATGGTTCTGTAACCTTAAAACACAACAAGCTCATCAGAAACAGCCAGCAGAAATACAAAGGACAGGAAGAGGATTATTACTGTACAGGGGCCATAACCACTGCAAGATCCTATCACTGAAATCCCTCCTCACTGCAAATGAAGTACCAGCTCACAGTTCCAAGCCCTTTAATAACCACCCAGTCTGGAGACACAAAACAGCACTAATTCAAAAAAAATCAGTTCCACATGAATTCTTTCCCAGCTCTAATTACACAGGGCTTCCAGGACATTTTTACCGTATCAGGCATACATAGAAATTCACTTAATCCTGGTAAAGAGCCCTCAGAGAGATTCTACCTAATATCCTCAACAGGAGAGGCTCAACTTCATCCCGCCAGGATAATTAATGAGCCCCCTGCCATGGCACACAGCACAATGACAACAGAGATCACCACTGCTCTTATCAGCACGCTGCACCCTCCAGCAGCTCAACAGCTCTCCACCACCTAATAAAAGCAGAGCACATTAAATCAAATCCTGGCACTGTGACTCTCCATTCCCAGAGCTACAGAGCAGCTAACCTGCAGGTTTTCTACCATTTGAGAGAAAATAAACCACAGAAATTACTGTATCTTCTGAGTGGTTTTACCCACCTTGTCCTTGAAGATATGACGGTTTTGATAGATGAAGTCACGATAGCCCTCTGTACGGACTTTATCCTATCAGCCAAAGAATAAAGAGGGTTTACTTTTTCTACTTAGGTACAGCATAAAATTCAAAAATGCTGAACAACCTGCTTTTCAACTTCGCCTAAGGATGCTTTGCACATACTGTACTTACAAGGTCCCTGTAATCATGACACTTCTGTATGATACTACTGCAGAATTTACTGCAGCAAATTAATCCAGTTGCCTCAGCTGGAGGAAAAATAGGAAACTATTTTGTGGTTTCCTGATTCTGCCTTTTCTTTTGAATGTTTCAAAGCTCTTAATACCTGCTCATCACCAACCAGGAACAGCAGTAACAGAGTGACAATATTACACCAACTTAAACAGAAACCTCCTATACAGTGGTGAAAATTTCAATCACAAGCTCATAAAATGTTTTGTATCATTCTGTTCTCTGACACCCCTGTGACACAGAGAGTTCTGTAAAAAAAAAAAAGTTACAGATCAAATTAACTTGGTTTTTTTTCTGAACAAGCTGCAAATTTGCAATCCTGATGACAAGCTAGTAGTTCAAGCTACACAGCCCATTTGATGGAAGTCCAACACAGTAAATAAGTCTGATTGAAATACAACAGGGCCAGAGAAGCTGAAATATTTTCAAGCCTAGAACAAAACATATATGGTATCTTATATAAAAGCCCGCAGCATAGCTCGGTTTACCAGCAAGGTAATCTATTAAAACATTGATTCTCTTAACATGCATCAGCAGGTCCACAAATTGACAGTCAAGTATAGGATTTGGAGTTGCTGTTGCAGTTCAAGTGCTACAGACAAGTTAAAAAAAAAAAAAATTTCAGCAATTTTTTGTCTAGTGCAAATAATGCCGAAGCATAAAATCCCAGTATTTTTGTTAAATGTAGGGGGTTTTTCTACTACAGCAAGTTATTAATTTCTAGAAACAACAGAGAAACATAAATTTTCTACAGTGAGAAAGAACGAAGTGTATTTTAATAAAAGAACAAGATCAAAACCCGTGACTGGGAACATGTTTATGACAATAAAAATTTTGGAGACAAAAAAATATTTTGAGACTTGAAAAATCCTAAAATCCAGCTTTAGGTATAGAAGTACTATCACACAGACAACCCAAAGAAGCAGCTGAGGTTTATTTTAGAAAATTCTGCTTTAAAATCCTGCATAATTAACATTAATAACAGAAACCATGACCCTGTAATATTGGTTTGCTAAGATGTTATATTCAGAGCTACTATTCTTAGAACTTCACCTCTACTGCAGTATATAATAGGATTTGCTGAAAGGACCAAAAAAGTCTAAAAATAAATAATCAATTGAGAAAGCAGCCAGCTGGAAAGCTTTCAGCCTTGCATCCTGCCCTCACATTGCTTCAGCACTGCCCCAACTCAATGCAGTTGTAGCCGCAACCAAGCACTTCAGGTTCCTAATCACCAATCCCCTTCTCTCACTTGACATTGCCATCTAATGCTTTCTTGGTTTAAGTAAAATGGTACAAAAAATTATTAAGATGCCAGCCAAGAAATTCTCAAGCAAAAAGGTAGAGCAAGGGAAACACCAGTAACTTGGCAAGTAACAATATTCCTGCTCCACCTCTAAAGTATATTTGCAGAAAAAAAAAAAAAAACCATTTTGAAACTTTGTCTTAGCATTACCAGGCATAAGGGAAAAAAAAGGTTTCAAGACTGAACAGTTTCAGAAATGGGCTTACAATTCAAACAGCAAGACTGCTTTCTTAAAAATGTTCATGTAGTAAGCCCCTATATTTATGTAAGTAATGTAAACATGAAAAAAAATTAAAGTGAATGCCTAGCATAAAGAAAAAATTTCCATGTGCACAAAATAAAAATAATAATTTTTCCTATGCTTTGGAAAATCAAGAGTCTTCTTTAAAGCGTTCTGATACATATACCCTTAAATCAGTAAAATACAATTTTGTACCAATCTCCTTGTGCAGAGACGCAGATTTATCGTAAACTTTATTGGCCAACAGAAAGGCTTCCTCATCCTATAGCTTACATTATATCAAATGACAGCTTTATACAGCTGCAAAACCAAATAGCTATAATTTTTATTTATTTTCAGGTTATTTTTCAGTTATATTTCTACACGCTATACATTTCAGAAAACATTCTTCTACTTCTGCAGCCTTCTCTGTGCTTCTGTAAAATCTCCTCCCCTTAATAATAATCTCACAGTCACACTACTCTTAATACAGACTCATGTGTATTTCTGCATTGGGGCCACTAAATGATTTACAAAGCTGAAAGGTTTATATGCCAGCTGCAGGCACAAAGTCACCTCACAACTCTGTATTCTGCCTCGACTTTAGACAGGAATTTTATTTATTTATGCCTTAAAATGATAAAACTGCTTATAACTCTCACAACCATGACATTTTCTCTGAAAGGAAGCATTAAGACATTTTAATTTACAAGTTAATTTTAAGCTGTGTGGCTTTATACTTGTTTTTTCTTATATTAAAGTTAAAAGGGCATACATAGGTTTGCCTTTGAGAAGTTTTAAGCATCAATTTTTTTATCTTTAGCATATGAAAGGAACATACTGCTCGAGCTGTTCAATGTCACATTATCAATACACTGAACCATGCACAAGTAACAATTTCTGTTTACCCAGCAAGAGTAAACCACAATATTTGAGAAATGGTCTTGCCTAACAAATTTCAATTATGAAGAAAATGTAAAACTAAAGAAAAATACTCACTGCCTGTACTACGTTTTATCCTTCATGTTTTAAAGAAGTAGGAAGGTAGGGCTGTGGTACGGGTATTGTAATATCAAGCATAACGGTAAATGATTTTATGTTCCTAGTGCTTCCTGTAAACAGAATTTATACAAAGGAAATTAAACTGAAAAATGATCTCTCAGCCCAACTACCACCAAGGAGCCTCTCCTGGACAGAAAGGGTTAAAAATGCAGCTGCTCTGCAGTATATTTACGGGCACACTGCCCACTCCATTCCAGCTCTCCTCTTTAGTGCTACTAAGATGCAGCGACGATGACTTTCTAACCTTTAGCATCTCTTCGTGTATCCCATAATGCCCGTAGGAGCTGAAGTAAACGCCATCCTCGTCCTCCTGAAGGTCTGCAATGGCGCTGCAGGACGAGCTGCTCCTGACATCTGTGTTCATCACAAAATCCTGAGCAAATTGCCTGTAATCAAGTTGAAATAGACCCTTGAGACATGTTCATGGCACCGTGAAAAGGAGGATGGGCAGGGGCAGCAGGGGAAAAAGGGCTTGGGAGAAGGAAGGAATCCAGGCTGCCCAGGGGCTGGGCAACAATGGGAGCAGCTTTAGGTGTGCACATCCTCCCTCTGCAGGCTCCTCGGGGCTGCTGCACTGCTGCACTCCCTCCAGCACTCCCTCCTGCAAGCCCAGCTTTCTGCTTACAGCAGCAGTGAAATATTGGGCGGTAGTTTCTATTTTTAAGGCAGAATTATCTATTTTGCACTTGCTGGTATAAAAGCCAGCACTGCAGTGTCAAGGTGCTTCAGGCTGTGTAATGCAGATACGGACTCAATACAAAGAGCATAAGAACTGCAGTCCACACAACACTGGGTGACTACTGGAAGAGAGGAGAAAGCATTTTAAAACTGAGACATTTGGGTGAAAAGAAAACAGAGCTTAAAATTCAATTTGTTACTTTAATTTCATGCTGCTTATTTTCCCTCCTCCCTGGTCTCGCATTCCTACAACACATTAAGAAAGGTTGAGAGAGTTGGGATTGTTCAGCCTGGAGAAAAGAAGTCTCCAGGGTGATCCCAGTATGTCCTTTAGTACCTAAAAGGGCTGCAAGAAATACAGAAAGAGTCTCTGGACAAGGATATGGGATGACAGGACAAGGACAAATGGCTTTTAAACTGAAAGACAGTAGGTTTACACTGGGTATTAGGAAGAAATTTTTTACCATGAGGGCAGTGAGGCACAGGTTGCCCAGAGTAAGCTGTGGATACCCCATCCCTGGAAGTGTTCAAGGCCAGGCTGGATGGGGGTCTCAGCAACCTGGGACAGTGGGAGGTGTTCCTGCCCATGGCAGGAGGGTTGGAAGTGCATGAGCTTTAAGTTCCCTTCCAGCTCGACCATTCCGGGATTCCATGTTCTCATTACTCAAAGCAGGTTTGATGACAAAATACACAAATCAAGGGGTTTATAACGAAACCAGTGTTAGCATTAACAAGCAGATCATACTACAGCCACAATGAAGTGAAAAAGCAAACACACTTCAGCCAGACAACATTCCTCCAAGGTCTACAGTCCAACAGCAGCAAAAGCTGCATCCTAGAGCACTCCAAAGCTGCTGACAGTCACCTTTAACAGCAACCAGACCTGCATAAATGGGAACTTCACATACAAAAACTGTAGGTAACAATCTCATTACCAATACCCTCCTTACAGAACAACAAAACCAAATACACCATTTCACTCCTGACATTTCAAATACTTCCCTGCTCAGCTAGTTTGGGTGGGGAAGAGAATATGGTAAGAGATCTGGTATTGAAATTTTGTCAGTTTCAGAAACTTCCTGTATTTGCTTACACAGACATGGTCTGGATCTTATCTTCAGTATTGCTCTTTACCATAGTACTTTGAATTTTCTTTACTTTTATACAAATACATATATGATACAATTTTAAACTTTCATAAAATGGATTCTGTGACATACAATTAAGTATAATTAGCACTGTGTAAGATTTAAATTATTTCATTTGAAATTATTTAAGCCAATAGTTCCTCTAATGTGTGTGTGCAACACAAGCACCAAAAAAACTCCGAAGACAGAGCTGCTCTGCTGTCTTTTTAATCAAGAAAAAAGCTAAATAAAAACAAGAGCTATCACCTCTAAAGAGGTGACATTAAAAAACTCAGCATAGACAAGCTGTGCTCTTAAATCTCTAAGTTACATCTAATGCTAAAGGCAATCTGATTTATAGAAATGTTACTGCCTTTACTTCACAAAGTTTACCTGAAAGGGAGCAGATGATATTCTGTGGAATAACCTCCAGCACAAACCACTGAACTATGGCATTTAGACTGCTACCATGCAACTGGCTCATCTGTCCTTAATTTAAAAGTGTGCTGCTTCATCAGATCTACATCTGGCTATTTTTGCTGCCAGCTGATCCCTGCTGATTTGAAGAGGCTGCATTGAGAAAGAAAAATTAAAGGCTCCCTCTTACAAGATACACTAACTTCAAAAAAAACCCAAAAACCTATAAGCCTCACTGAAGTTTAGAGAGCTCAAAAGAAATTGATGACCTGAGGAGGGTTTGTGTTTTTTTAATGAAAATGAATGGAACATGAAGAAGGCAAAAGCACACACAGAAAATACCCCTAAGTTTTTGAAGCACAATGACAAATTTCTTTCATTCTTACTGTTTATGAACAATTAATGCATAATGCACACAGAGGTACCAGAAAATCACTGTGTGCTGTAAAGTACAATTTACAAAATTCAAACTCGCCTGAAGACAAAACTGCTCATTTTTGACATAAATAATTGTTCACAGCTGAGAGGATTTTAAGATATGAATTTATTTTGGTGTACTTAGTTACCTGTGGAACCAAGCGTGTACTGTCAAAATGTACAACAAACCCTCAAACGTATTTTACAACACAAGGCTTTTTACTGATTAACTTCTCACACAAAAGAATGTGAATTATTTTTCCAAGTCTCTTAAATATAATTTCAACTCTCCGTGCCTGGTCAGTGTGATCTTGAAATTACATGTTTGTAGAGGATTTAAATGAAGTTTATATTTCTGTGTTATTCATGAGCATCATCACTCCGTATTTTGCAGACTTCAAGATTTAGGAGCAGCTAAAGTCAGGAGGGGGATGTTCTGACTGTGATGAACTGAATATTCTTACTACCTTCATCTGATGGTGGAAACAAAAGTAGCTGAAAAAAATTGATTTATTAGTTTCATTGAGACTTTCTCCAAACTGTAACTGAACTCTACTAACAACTACTGTTTGAAGCCAACTCTGAACCAATCTAGAGTCCTGTATTTAATTTGTCAGTCTGTCTCTCTTCTCCAGTGTGTGCATCCTCAATGTTTAAATTCCTGTCTAAAGGACCAACAGAAAGGTGTCTCAAAAACAAAGAGAAGTCTGAAGGAAATTATCTGTTTCTGAGTGGTGTGCTTGCTTAGCTTTCCTAACCATAGTTTGTTCTTTCAATCCGTGCAGGTTTCTGTGCAGTTTTTACTCACCATCTACAACACATTTACTAATCATCTACAACAAACAAGTCAAACCTACAGTCCCACCCCAAGGTTTATACCATACTTACATGCTACTACTTCTTTCAGTTTCTGTTGGTCCTTGGACATGAACATCTCATCTAAAACACATCAAATAAAAACACCCCAAAACCTCATTCACACACTTACTTCATTTTCTGAAGATCATCTTGTGCTCTGGCCAAGGCTGCTTCTGCAGCTCTGGCTCTGTGTTCCGCATGTTTTAATTGCTCAAGGAGCACCAAGGTATCACTCAAACCATTAGGAGGCAAAGCTTTTACAGGTTCACAAAGATCTTCTATGTCTGATGAAACAGGGAGGAAAAAGAATACCTACTAATCATGTATGGCTTCACAGCAGATCATAAACATTTCATGCTATTTCTGTCTTTGGATGCTTTGTACAAGCTGGTTGTTTTACAAAAGGCACTGAATTCGACAGGGCTAACTACAGAACACAAGACCAGGCAGAAAATGCAAATATGCTAGAAGCAAGCTCCAAGTCAAGGCAAATAAATGCAGAATTCAGGCTTCCTTAAATATGAATGTTCTATTATTTCTAGAAGAGACATTTGGCTTAGATATAATTAGATTAGATATAATTGTTGTGTGGACTTTCTCAGATACATAAATTGAGTAACAGCGACAATACTTCACATGTCATGAAATCTGACAATACCACATTTACCCCACAAAGCAGGAGTTACACTGAAGCAGTTATTTACCAAACTGAAGCAGGAGATCATCTTCCAGCTCTGGTTTCAAATATTCCTCTGCTTCCCAAGGCAGTGGACTGCTGAGAGAACTCAAATATGCTCCAGTTGGTTTCTAGAAGAAACCAGGAGAAGAACATGTAAGCTAAGTTTCTTTGAAAAACACCAGCCCTTCAATTTCATTCAAGAAAACAAGGCTAAGACATGTTCTTTCACACAGTAAAATATGCAAGGTATTATTGAAGGAGCTTGTAGCAAAGGCTGGGAAAGCCCAGGCAGCTTCAGGATCAAGGAATTCAGTGCAAGCAGTAATGCACAGCACACTGATAGATACTGAAGGATACTTGCAGGATTGCCCTGCTCTCGGGAACCAAGTTCACGCAGGTGTTTGGCTTATCAATAGATCCAAGATACTAATCCTGTCAGGTGTTCTTACATGAACAGTGCTGTAGGACAAAAGTCAGAAACACTGTATTGTCTCCTGTTTGCATCCAGTTAACACTTGGTTAGGAAAAGAGAAGTCAGTTTTGGACTTCAGTTTTTGCCCTTCTGTGTTTATATAGTTATGCATTAAATAACTACTTGAGGATTTAAGATTTGAAGACTGAAGTAAAAAACACTTAATGAGGTAAAATGGTATTGAGTTTTAACTTAAACTTTTAGGGAATAATGAAAGAACAAAGTCACACGACACACAAAATATACGAAGGTCTATCTTAAAACTGTAGGTTCCCATTAGCTTTCCTGACTCAGGTATCATTTTAGCAGAGTTTTAAGTTCTGCAACTTAAGAATGATGTCCTTACTGAGTAAGGGTCTGGCCAGCTCACATCCTCAAGAAAGGCTTTTATACCAACACACATGAAAGGACTGAGAAACTTCAGTTTTTGAGAAGTGAACCCATTTCTGAAGCAAGACAGCAGAGTCAATGGCACAAAAAAACCCTACTGAAATAAGATGACTACACAGCATGGAGGCTTTGTGCAAATCTCAACACCCCCTTCTGAAAACAAACCTTCACATTAATTAAATATATTTAAAATTAAGACAGCCTCATATCTAAATAAACCAATCCACAGCTACTTTAATTCCCGTAATACATTCTTCTAAAACTACAATACAAAATCTCACACAATTATTAGAAATGGGCAAACTGAAAGCATAGCACTCTTCTCCAGTCAGAACACAGAACTAGTACGTGGCACACCTACCTTTAATCTGACAAAGTTTATTAGTTTAATGTATCCATAAAAATCGAGTCCTGAGAGGGGAAAAAAAAAAAGGGAGAGAGCATTTGTATTACAGAAAAGACCACATGTTTTACAGTTATGTGGATACTAATTACCTGTTCAATTGGTAATTGCTTCAAACTTCCCCTTGGGTGTACATCACTATCTAGAGCAGTGCTCCTATCTTAAGTTTGTCATCTATGTTTTTCTTCTCTTTAGGACTAACCCAGGAAATCCTCACCCTCAGGGCAAAGACATTTGCCACAAATTAAGAATGAAACACATCCAAATGGGAACTGTGGACAGGGATTTCACTCATCTGGCAAGCAAATGCATTAGGACAGCCACTCTTACGTCCTACCTTGCTGACATTTTGGGCTGTTATGCTCCCCTGCTCATACTCTTAGCTTTCTGCTTAAAAGAATGTAAACTGATGCTACTCATCAAGAACACCTACCAATACTGATTTACAATTGCCACATTATTGCTTCGCAATTTTTAGTATTTTAACTGCGTTTCTCTCCCCAGGAACAGTAAAGATAAACTCAAGATACATTTTCTTGGATTTTAGACAGAAAACAGACCAGACTAGATCTTACAATGTATAATATATAACGACAGCCAACTTTAACTTGACTAAAGAGAATTTAAGACACAGGAGGGTTGCCTGCCTGTAATCACCTGAAGGACACAAGCCATAGGGCTCTGTAAATACTGAGCCCAACAACAGCATCACTGGTCAGGCAAGAGCTCCCAGCAGATCAGATCAGATCAATCATGTAGTGTCTGGCTCAGGGTGATCAAGTAAGTGGTGAGGAATCAGCACAAGGCAGCAGAGATCAATCTCACTTCTGTCACTGCTTGAGAACCTTACCAGTAGAAAAAGCATGCAGGAAGCAGCCAGCATAAAGAAAAAGTACAAGCATTTTTCTACAATAGCTCATCTTATTCGATCTTTGAAGCTTCTGCTGCGAACCAGGAGATCAGTTCGAAACAAATTATTATTTACAATTTATTTTAAATGAGATACTCAAACGGAAATAATAAGCCATGAAAAAAACTTACCATGTTTCTGGATCACATCACTAACATCAAACTGATGCTCTGTTTTGCAGTGGGAGAACACAGCTTCAGCAGAACTAAACAACCTGTAAATAACAAACTGTTAAATATGCAATATTGACACATTAGGTTCTAACTTATGAGTGCTATATGCTCTCTTCTGACTTACTGGGCAATTCAGAACACATTTCCTGCTGTTGTGTTGAGAAACGATGACCAGGCACTGGATAACATGCCTCACAAAGACGCTTTTACCTTGTTTGTCACACATTTTGAAACAAAAGCCAATCAACACGAAAAATTTGTCTGACAAATCACAAACACTGTTAACTTCCAAACACTATCTGAGAGCAAAGCCTGCGATAAACCTGACACCTAAAACCCACACCAACACAAGGTGGGTGCGGCAGCTTGACCTGCTACATCGCATTAAAAACTCTCATCTCGATACTGGCGATGGGGAAAACATGAAAAAAGAAAGATAAGAGCCTCCACGCTGCTTCAGCACGAGGGAGGGGGATTAGCACTCCCTCTTCCAGTCTGAACCTAACACACCTTTATCTCCACAGAGGTCGTCCTTACGATCAACAAGTCACAGAACGAGGCTACAAAGTGGGAATTCACCCTCTGCCTCCCGCGGTCCCAGCGCAGCGCAGCGCGCTCCTCGAGGGGCCCTGCGGCCAGACAGCGCGGCCCCCGCCCTGCGCACCCCGACCTGTCGCAGAAGAGGCAGCGGGTCTGCTGGGCCACGGCAGCGCCTTCCTCCTCCTCCTCCTCCTCGTCCTCCCAGGCGCCCTCGCTGTCGGACAGCCCGGGCATCTCCTCCTCGTCCTCAGGATCCATAATCCGCCGCCGCCCTGCGCGCGCCGCTTCCGGCGGCGCGCGCCGAGCCGGACCGCGCTCGCCCCCTGGCGGAGCCTCCGGCCGCGGCCGGGCTGAGGAGCCGGGCTGGCGCCACCCTGCGGGAGAGAGGGCAGCGGAGGGACAGCGGAGGGACAGCGGAGGGACAGCGGAGGGACAGCGGAGGGACAGCGGAGGGACAGCGGAGGGACAGCGGGACGGTCCCTCGGCCATCCCCCGGCACGGGAGGGTGTTCCGTGTTTGAGCACGGAGCAGGAATTCCCCCGCCCGCGCTTGGCAGGCGCCCGGCTTTTTGTGCCTCGCAAAGGGCGCAGCTGACGCGCTTTTGAAAGTCAGCTTTTAAATAAAGTTTAGCGACAGAACCGCAGAGTCACAGAAGGAATGAGGATGGAAAAACCTCAGAGGTCATCGAGTCCGCCCTGTGACCAAACACCAGCTTGTAAACCAGACTGTCCACAAAACTCAGATTCATCACCCGGTGTGCAACAAGCCAATAATGCACACTCGAGAGATGTCGATAGTTTATTTTAGAGTTGCACAAGCCTGGTATACCACAAGCTCGGTGGTACTCTACAAATAAAGCACACAAACTATCAGAACTTTTATTTATAGCTTATACACTATTTATACATTATACACTATGTATACATTTCAGCAAAGGAATTAGTGTCCATTGGCTACATAATTCTCTTTTTAATTTGTATTCCATCTTCTATGGGTTAAAGATTCTCTTCCTCCTCATGTTAATTAGGCTCTGTGCTCAGTCTTTGTTTGAGTTGGTGGTTTCTTGGATTGGTGCTGTGATCTTCCCCTTCTAGACTTACTTTTACCCAGCTGGAGCTGATTGCAGCACAACTACTGAGTTGTCTTTATTAGTCTCTTCTTATCTTGGGGGTTCTGCCAAATGTCTTTATGGTCCATAAATTCTGCATTTTTTTGTGTCCACCATCAGGGGTAGGTCCTTCCCAAGCTTTCTTAACCTCCCCACAGGTAAGAGGTGATTGGAGCATGTCCAGCTCTAAACCTTAACAAGGTAGTTCTACCAACAAGTAATTCGTTTTTCTAACGCCTGGAGATCCCTTAGAGCTTGTTAGTGTTTCTCTGTTTTACCAATTAGATATCTCTTCTTGTTGATTAGGCTAGAGAGTATGCAAAGATCAAACATTATAGAACATTCTTTCTTCAGGAAATTTTACATATTCCGCATTTTGCAACAAGACCATGGCACTAAGTGCCACATGCAGTCTGTCCATAAACACCTCCAGGGAGAATGACTCCACCACCTCCCTGGACAATCCATTCCAATGTCAAATCACCCTTTCTGTAAAGAAATTCTTCCTAATGTCCTTAATAACTGAGAGTTCATTCGAATGCAGAAGCTAAAAAGCGGTTAAAACTGTATGGAAAAACCAAAGCTTGAAGCTCAGCACTTGAAGAACATAGTACCTGATATTCTAGTTGGGTTACTGTAGCTCCTTCCTTTTCTCTGTATTTTGTGCCTGACAGAAACACACATCTCTTTAGAAGCAAACAGTGGTGGTGGTTCCCATGGTTCCCCTAAGCAGGATGTGGTGGGGGAAATGTCGAAGCTGGAATTTTTACAATTTGTACCCTCAAAGTGTCTAAGTTCATGTCTGTGCTACTACAGATATTTCCAAAAAATAATGAAATTAGTATTTCACCTGAAACTTGACTACCTTACCTTATATAATGGCAGGAGCAGAGGTATGTTCTGTATCCTGCTAGAACTGCTCTGAGTCAGGTATGCAGTGTTTATTCCCTAACATGACAGACTTGAGAAATCTTCCATATCACTGCTGTTAGTCAGCTGCGCTTCCCTAGGCATCCCACATTTTTAAATGACATCTTGTACTTTTGGATCAAATTGGTTATCCATGAGTAGGTTAAAAGTCAGTGAAGCTTGCAGGCCTCTGTGTTGGCACTTTGGTTCAGGAGATTGAACATCTCCTTTAAAAGCTGATTTGCCAAACTCCACTACTTACTATACTTTGGTCACACCGCACATTAAATGGGTTCCTTTTCCAAATGAAACTACTGGGCTGCTCCAGAGCTGCAGTCACAGGAACAAACTACAGCTGCTAACCCAAAGTGAAAATCTCAAAGGTAGCAGGTATTGGATTTTCAGCACCACGTTTTGCTAAGTTTTGTGCCACGCTTCTTACCAGGTCAGACATGGCGATGGTTTCCTCCCTTTCCAGCTTGTTTTTCATAAGATGCTGATCTACATTACAGCTACATTAAGTAGGTTTGCTGACCACGCTAAACTGAGAGGAGCTGTCAACTCCTTTGAGGGCAGAGAGGCCCTGCAGAGAGATCTTGAGAAAGCAGAGAAGTGGGCAATCACCAGCTGTGTGGAGTTTAACAAGGAAAAGCACCAGATTCTGCACTGGGGATGGGGCAGCCCTGAATGTACAGACAGACCGGGGAAGGACAGGCTCGAGAGCAGTGCCATGGAAAGGGACTGGGGGTCCTGGTTAGTGGAAAGCTGAATGTGGGTCAGCAGTGCCCTGCAGCCAGGAGGGCCAGCCCTGTCCGGGGGGGCATCAGGCACAGCATGGCAGCTGGGCAAAGGAGGGACTGTCCTGCTCTGCTCTAAGCTGGGGCAGCCTCACCTCCAGGGCTGGGGCAGTTTGGGGTGGCAGAGCATAAAAAAGACATTGAGCTGGTAAAGTGTCCAAAGGAAGGCCATAATAATGGTGAAGGGTCTGGAGGGGAAGGTGTGTGAGGAGCAGCTGAGGTTGCTTGGTCTGCTCAGCCTGGAGTAGACTGAGGAGAGACCTTGTTGCAGTTAAAATTCCCTTGTGAGGGGACAGGACTTAAGGAAACAGCATGAAACTGAGTCAGGGGAAGTTGAGGTTGGAAATCAGGAAAATGTTCTTCCCCCATAACGTGACTGGGCACGAGAACAGGCTCCCCAGGGTAGTGGTCAAAGCACCAAGCCTGGCAGAGCTCAAGATGCATTTGGAAAACACTCTCAGGCACATGGTGTGACTCTTGGGGTGATCTGCCCAGGACCAGAAGCTGGACTTGATCCTGATCCCTTCCAATTCAGAATTCTGTGATCTTTATTTTGCAAAGGCTGAGTCTGCAACAGCACTTGATATTTAGCTCTCAATATAAGGGAAGATACCAAGCATTCATTAATACATTATAATCGTTGCTCAACAGAGTGGCAGTCAGCATTATCATAATCTTTGCAGTTTCTGGTCATTTGAAGGGGGGGGGTGTAACCAAGGGTCTAATTTCATCTCATTTTCAGAATACAAATTCAGTACTGTTTGCTGAGTATAAAAGCAAATATTTGAATTGATTGGTAACAAATTAAAGAAAAAAAAAAAAGGTGTGGGTTGCAGAATTCAGGAAGGAAACGTGAAGGTCTGATTTTACTTGTCTGGATTACAGTCCCTGATCTCAGCTGTACTTGTATATCTGTTCCATATACTTTAAATTTCCCTTTCACCCTCCTACCTCTCAGAGCTAAAAAAGACTTTTAAGTATGGTACTAGTTAAACAGATTAAGCTTGCTTAGTTACAGGCAAATCCAGAGGGATATGAAAACCCGACATTTGGAAACTGATTTTGGATAAGACAAGAATGACAGATTTGAAAAAGGGACTGAGATCTTCTAAGTCAGACTCATTCACAAATTTTGTTCTGTAATTTTTAAAAATCCTATATGCATTCAGACTTCTACAGGTATGAGAAGATACCACCAACTTTGCAAACACTACTTAGAGGTGTGAACTAAGTGCTTCTCATGGATTTTTTTCCCTTCATAGCAATTCAGTACTACTCAATGAATTAGAATTAGTGCAAAATGCTGGCAAAGTGCTGCATTCCCTTAGTGTACAGAGGAAATCTAGCCAAGACAGATGTTTCTACCTTATACCCCCTAAGTAGGATCCGATCTCCCGAAAGAAACGGAAGTGATGCAGAACGAGAAAACAGTTTCCCTCTACCCTTGCTTAAGCTGTTAGGAGCAGAAATAGATTTAACAAGCTCTGCTCTGTCAGCAGCACCCAGGCTGATAGCAGCAGAAGCAGAAACAGCAGCTTCTTTGTGTTTTACTGAAATTCTCCTCTCCCCCCTCCCACCCCCGAGGGGCAAGGGGTCACTGATTGCATAGTCTTTGCTCCATTGCACACCCTCAGCTATTGTTGAGTCCCCTCAGAGAGCACAGGCTGAATGTGCTGCACAGCCTTGTAACTGAGCCTTCTTTTTTATTGTTCTGTGAATTAAGATTCTCAATAAATGTAAAGCACCTGTTCGTTTGGGTCACTGTACATGACGTGCTGGGTGAGGACTGTACGAAATCTGCAGCAGAAATGTATAGCTTACACTGGTACCTTTTGAAATATGATCATCTTTGGTACAATCTCCTAATCCTTGTAAAGGGATTTGCATGGTACAGGACGATTTACAATGTAATGGATTACTATTTCATAATCTGGGCCAAGGAGAAGAAACTTCAAATATTTGCTGGGTTTTTTTACTCCATTTCAAACTTTCTTCCAGTTCTGGAATCACAACACTGGGGAGACTGTTGGAAGGTGTTCACACACAAAATGTGGTATTGAAATATCACTTGTGGGCTTTGTTTCATCAGGATTTCCAAGCATGTGTAACTCTATTCTCTACCTGCGTCACTTTTTTGTGGCTTACGTGATTCTCATAACTCAAAAGCAAAAAAATATGTTAATAGAAATTGTGTACAAAAAAAAAAAGTATTTTTAACAAACTATTATTAAATGGCTATGACTTTACCCTGTGTAAAATATATTACGGAAAAAAGAGAGAGCAGACTTTCAAAAATTCATATTAACAAACCTAATTTGTTCTTAGTTCTGTATTCAGAGTTGTTTTTTTTAAAAAATTTAACCACTCAAGGTCACCAATAGAGCAAACAACAGCACACAACCATGAAACTCAAAATTGAAGACAATTTTTCAAAAGCATTTTCTATCTAGAAAGTCAAAACTGTCTGAAATTTTGCTTTACACTCCTTGGATACTAAAGCTAGCCTGCTATACAAAAGTGCTGAGAATGACACTCCCAAAAGCAAATACACTTATATTCAGTCTTTCCACCCCAGTTTGTTGTATTTTTATTGATTTAGTGATGGAAACTCTCCATAGCCAGTAGTCTGAAAACAGAGAGTGACTTTTTCGTTGACCCTTTAAGATGTGTAGAGATGAACAGGTTCTCACAAAGCTGTCGCTTCCCCATATCACACAGCAATATAAAGCACAGCTCCAGAGGTGCAACAGAAGGAGGTGCAGACACCTCACCTTCTGCAGAATGGTATTCCTGCAAGTAAAACATCAGTAATGACAGTGAGCTCTTTCCCCCTTTATTGCTGTCACAGCCAAAGGATGAATTTAGACTCTGTTAAAATAATAAAAGCTTGGAAAGATTTAAATGAAGTATAAATTAGAAAAATGTGAGTGCCAGCTGGTATGCAGAGGGAATGAGCTGTAGTCAAAAGGTATTTTTTATTCTTACCATAAGGAAAATTCAGTAGTATTGAAAGCAAAATTGCTATTATGAATTTAAATGTTAAGTCAGTTTAAAAGTTTCATAAAATGATGGTCATATTCCCCTTAGTATACTAAGATAACTGACTGAGGTTTTTTAATCTGGGCAAAGCTCAGAAGACCCTTTGTAGTGCTCACCCTCAAAGCAGGGTTAGGCTTAAGCCTGAGAGAGAAGATAAGCCTAGATCTGGGGATGAAGTGAGGCTGGAAAGGGCTGCCAAAGGAAAGCATGGGCTGCAAAACAAAACTTTCATCTGAGCAGGAGCAGGTTTCGGGTTGTTGGGCTTTTGCTTTTATTTGGGGGGTGGGTGGTGGGGGTGTTACTTACTTGGGGGATTTGGGGTTGTTGTTGTTGTTTAGTTTTTAACAAAAATTCACCCTGAAACTAGGGTCAGGGTTGTGTTACAAAGCATGGGACTCAGTATGTTACGCACACACATGTATATTTATACCTCTACAGAAGTGCCTCCATAAAATGTGCATTGTGGAGCAGCTTGAGGAAAATGGGATGGTTGCAGATGCTACAGCTCCCTGAAATCCAACTGAGATCTCCCCAAACAGGTTATGTTAAAAAAAATTAAATACTTAGAAAATAACTGGTCTTCATAGTTACACTGACTTTTTCTGTCCAAAGGGTAAATGCAGATAAAAGAATTCATAAGCACCTTGAGGATAAACCAGTGTTCACAGAGAAAGCAGCTGTAAGCATCTCAAACTTTTCTGTCTCATAATACCTGTGTTTCTGCAGGGAAAATATCTGTTTTCTACAGGGAAAAAATAACTAAACCTAGAATAAAAGACTGTGCAGAAAAACTACAAGAAAAATCCTATCCCTGTTGGAAGTAAAATAAAGCATTTACCTTAGACCACACCTTTGCTGTGAAGATATGTGATCTTTATTCAACCACAGTAAAAAAAACAAGCAAAGACAGGTGTCATTCTGATCAGCTCTCAGGTCATACTAGCAGAACTGTGAGGACTGTGCATTAAAAACAAACTCCCAAAAGCAACTATTTGGCACTTAGCTTTTTTTTTAATAGTATCTGCAAGATGCTTAGTGTTACAAAAGTGAACACCAGGCATTTAACAAGCTTTGAGAGGAAATAAGTAGATGAGTTACTTGGGGGAAAAAACCCTTCTTGTTCAGGGATGAGCATCTGCAAGGTTATGTCCACCGGAACTGGCCAAAGAGTGGAATCTCGGAGTGTGAGAGAAAAAAAAAAAGGATCAAATTGTTTGAACTTGAAATTTAGAAATCATAAATGAAAGGAGCACCAGGATAATTGTGCATAGCTATGTAAGGAACTGGGTACTTAGTGCCTGGATTTCCAAGAGCTTAATAAGAACAGAAATGAAATGCAAGCACAGGAATACTATGGAATTTTGTAAATTATGGGAGAATAGGGACCAACAGAAGCCAGTCATACTTCTCACATCTATTACAGTGAAAATGTTTTACCTGAGAGTGCACTAGATCACAGCTGATCCCATTACCTCCATTTTGATGGATGAAACAAAAATACAAGTATTTATTTGTTCAGCTTCACTTTCTCTAAGTTGTGATTGCCCCAGAAGAATGAGGAACAACACTGATGAGCAGCAAAAACAAGTTAGAAGTCAGAGAAGGAAGCAATCAGAAAGTAGACTTGGGCACAATACCACATCTGTTTATCCTGCTTTTCTCACAAAATTATTTTTACTTTTGCAACAAAGATGGAAGGAGGTGTTTATTCATCACATTGCACTTATCAGTAAAAAAATTATGGTTAACTGGGATGAATTCAGTTATTTGCTTCCAGCAGAGGATGTACTATTTTGCTTTCATCTCTATGTCTAGAAAACCAGAGTTACTTTTACAATGATTATGACAACACACAGATTTGGAATATTTCAAGATCTTGTAAGATTTATTTCAACAGTTAAGTCTTTGTAGAGGAACTATAAACACAGAATTTTTTTCATGTTATTACTATTGAAAAAACAGTTACTACCTTTTGCTGTAAGCTTCTAGTGAAAACTTTGCAGGAGAAGATATAAGGCAGCTTGGGAAAATGATTTTTCTCAGAAATAATCTGGATACCTCAAAGATTTTTACACCCAGAGGTATAAAGAATGTAGGGAGGAGGAAAAAGTATTTCTTACCCTGCACAAAAAATTTAAGTAAACAACAGCAAAATGTAAATGTGCAACCAAAGCATTTTTAGAGCAGGTAAACTAAAACATTATGAGTCTAGCAAGAAATCACTAGGTAGCATTAGGCTAGTGTTTCCATTTCTGTGCCAGCTTGTTTCAGGTTCTCTCAGTCTAGATTTTTGTGGACAAACTTTAGCCTCATTTTCAGTTCATTGCACTGAAAAAACCTTCCTAACGTAAAAATGGAAATATCCTTCAGTAAAACTGCAATTTTTTCCTGATAAATATTAATTCCTGCTTCTATAAAAGGTGCTTATTTGTGGTATTATGAGTAGTAGCTGTGTGTTAAATCTCCCATTCTTTGCACCAGCTTCTTTAAAAAAAAAAAAATAAACCAGCCAATGAAAAGTGCCTAGACTGACGCTGTCTCCCTCAGTTAATCCAAGGCCAGCAGAGGGATAATTTGATTAAACTGAGACCCTAATTTATTTAGCTTTAGTTCTGGATCAACCTCTTCTTAATAGAGTGCTGTCGTCTCCAATTGTTTGATGAAAATTAAAGTGACATAAATACCATGGGACTTTTTCAATCTGATTAGTCAGCTAACTTGCATCAATACTACCCCAGCCATCAGGCGCTGGCGTCCTTCCTTTCACCAGCCTCACTAACAACTGACAAGTTCTCCTTGAAGACTGGGCACCCACGCTGCCACTCAGACCCCCACACTTAACCCATCATCCGTCCTCAATGGCTCTTGTTTGACAAGGTGCCCACACCTTTTTCCATTGCTGTTCATCAGACAAAGCTAAATATTGTTTTATTAGCAATCAATAGCCTGTTAATCCCAAACGATTTCACAAATCCACTGAGCTCTCAAGCTGATTAAAAACATTTGGGTTGGTTTTTTTGGGATTTTTTTTCTTTTTTTTTTAAGCTGCTAAATTTCAAATCTCCCCTCCCAACCCTCACACTCTGATATGGCACATTGTAGCTGGTGAGCAAAGCCACAAAAGCAAAAGAGGTCTGTTGTCTTTAATGTTGCCTTTAAGTAGACATTTGCAAATGCCAAAGTTTCACAGTTTAAACATGAGCAAACCTACACCACCAAGCCCTCAGCACATTTACTGGCTCCTCCACTTTCAATCCAACAGTTTGAAACTTAGGAACACAAGAGTCCTGAGCCTTCCCTTTTCTTTTTACAGCAATATGGTAAATTAGTCTGTGGGGTGGGGTATTAAGGAGTGAGAGAAGTAAGCTTCTTTGATTTACAATATATAAAATGCTAACAAAGCAGCTGTTGAACCATGTTGAGTTCACCTCCAAGCCGCAGACACAGGCTGGGATGATACCTGTGTGTGCATGGTAGCTCACAGACAGATAGGGAAACAGCATAACAAACACAGCTCCTCTGGGATTTACTCATTCTCACCCACTGTCTGCATGCCTTTGCCCTGGGGATGTTGGTTATGAGAGCTGGTAATACAATGGCACTTTGCTTTGGTGATGCAGTAGAGTTCAAAGTTAAGGCAGACAGGCAGTATTATAGACGTGTTGCAGTTCATCTTCTTTTTGCCAGAGTTGGGGTTAAATGCACTAAGATGTTTATTAATTCTTATCTACATCACAGTCTCACAAACCATAAATTCTACAGCCCTTCTAGCTAACAAACTAAAGAATAGAGCCCTTTCTCTCTCTTTCTCTCTCTCCAAGGCCTTTTAGAGCACATACTGCCCAATTAAAAAATGACATCTAAATTATTTTTACTTTTAACCCAATAACCAACCACCCCTGGCCCGCAATGTGGACTTTTGTACCCAATTACAAATATCACCTAGACCCATGGAGAAGAAGGTAAAATAGAAGGACTGGCCTCTGCCCTAAAACCTCCATTTTGCTTTATTTATGTATTACTATATTCTAAAACCTTAAGCTCTAAGCTTTCCACCATGTGATGTCACACACTTGTATTCAAACTACACCTACCCATAATCCCAGTGCTATCACTCAATTTTGGAAGCCTTCTCCACAGCCTCAGGTCAAATGCAGTGTTTGTTCAGGGCTCAGTGCCTGTCAGCACAGAAGTCTCTGTGCCCAGGGTTCCAACAGGCACACACACTGAGCCTCTGAAGCACTCAGGCACACAATGTTGACTCAGTGAGCTGGCTTTGCAAGTCTGGGTTTTACTCTTCTTACCCCTGCTGAATTGTTCCTGTAGATGTGCTCCCTCTGCAACAACATGGAAGGGCGGGCTGTGGGCAAGCTGATGCCTCAGCAGTGTTGCACAACCCTGCCTGAAACAAGTCTTAAAATGGGTGGTCTTGACTCTTCAGTACAATACAGTTAACTTTAGGAAAAGTTCTTGTTGACACTGAAGGAGTTAACTAAAAGTAAAAATGAATTAAGACACATTTTAAGCTCTTTGTGCAGGGACTTAACATCCCCAAACTGTGTTTTAAGTAGAAGGGGAAAAGTTATTTCAGCTGATAAAGTCCTCTGGGAAGTCTATTGAAACAAAACATAGATTTCCTAAGTCATCAGCCTTGAGAACAGGGTCCCAGTTCTGAAACAGACTGTAGATGTAAAGTCTCAGAGGCAACGTTTCAAATCAGTGACTTCCTAAAGTCAGCACAATTACTGTGAGCTTATCTACCTGGAGAGGACTGTTAAAATAGCTCTAAATTTGGCTGTTCAGCAACTGTTTCAAATGATTCTTCCATATAAGCTCAGGTTTTTCACGGGCTCTTCTCAAACTCTTCTTTCAGCAACCTTTTCTGTCAGGACAAATATCTATCCTATCAAAAATACTCATCAAAACAGTGGAACATAATGACAAAAAAGAAAATCCCCAAAACACCTACTCATAATTTTCAAAAGGAGTTGACCTGTTAAATCTCAGACATTTAAAATGGAACATGTAACTTTCTGCCAACCTAAATAAAGCAGCAATTGTTTGTTACTCTCTCTTTGGCTAATGTTCATGACTCTGTTGCATTTTCCAGTGGTAAAAAAAGAGCCACAAATGTTGAAGAATGTCTTTCAATTTTGCCTTTTTAACAATAAGAATCAACAGGAAACAATACTAAAATCAATACTCACTCAAGTAAGTATTTACTATGATTTACAATTCCTCTCCAAATCCTCCATTTCAAAGGCCGTGATGGTAACATTAGAAAATGATTGTTGATTGAAGATCTGAACAACTCCACTGCTCTTGAATTCTAGGATAAAGCAACACATACTTTGTGTCAGGCTGTCTGTCCTGCACAGGGGTATCATATAGTTATTTTTATTTTGAAATTTTAATTATATCTGCAGGTGTACTGTGCAATAGCCTGCACTGTTTGAAGCAGAAAAAGTGTTTACTCCTTGTTCATAGAATTATTTTTGTGGAATAACAGGGAGAAAATGCCATTGATACCCAATCTTTATGTAGGTATTCTGTAAAGATTATTTGAAATTCTGAAAGCACATAGGGAATGAAACCTGAGCCATTTTATTTGACAGCACAGTGAGAAACACTCATTCTTTTTTATCATAAAGAGGTGTAAGGACTGGAAATCGGGAAGAGCTCTTGTTCTGTGGCTCTGGGTATGTCCAGACTGCAGCAGTCTCTGCAAGCCAGCTCAGATATGAACAGGACTCTATCCAGGTCAGCACGAAACTCCACACTCTTTTATTTACTGTGGATAGAAAGCTTTTCAGTTCTTGCTCAGAGTACTTGTCATGAAAGTTCCTTAATGTTTGGCTTTTAATGCACTCCTTTTTACAGGGAAAACTAGTAAATTAATGAAGTTATTCAGGAAAGGAGAAGATACGCTTTTTCTGTCTAATCTATATAAGTGCAAGGTTACAACCTCAACTGTATGTCAAGGCTGCATCTATCAAAGCAGTGTTGCTCTGTGTTGGAGCAGCACTAGAGGTTTGAAGTGATCCCATTTCTGATTTGTCACCTAGATCTGCAGACCTCTTTTGGTGGATGCACACTGGATTATTTGCAAAAGAGAGCAAACCAGAGTCTCCACTCCAGGTGCACACCAGATTTGCTCTGCAGCTGAAGTGAGGTTCTGAACTGCTTGTTTAGACTGCTTCAAACCGCAAGTGTGGTGCAGATAATGAATCCAGAGCACCACACTAAACCTGATCTGGATTATAAACCCCTTGATCCTCTAATCATAGAATGGTTTGGGTTAGAAGGGATCTGCAAAGATGGCCTAGTCAAACCTGTCTGTAATGAGCAGGAACATCTTCAAGTAGATGAGGTTGCTCAGGGTCCCATCCAACCTGGCTTGATGTTTCCAGGGATGGGGCATCTTCCAGGCTCTCTGGGCAGCCTCCCCATCACAAAACATTTCTTCCTTTTACTTAGTCTCAATCTGCCCTCTTTTCATTTAAAACCACCACACCTTGTCCTATCACTACAGGCCCCAGAAAAAAGCTTGTCCCCATCTTTCTTATAAGACCCCTTTAAATATAGAAAGACCAAGCTTATTGTGCTGTAGATGTAAGAATTTCAGTATCTCTTGCTTCTGTTTATTGATCTGCTCCTACAAAACCCTGCAAACATAATATTTTTTGTTGTCACATTGTGCAAGCTGTTGTTACAGAGTTCTTCCCCACAGGAATAATCCCTGTGAATCATTACAAATGGTCACAATTTAGAGTAATTCCTCTAAGATTTCACTTGGTGCTACGAGTCACCTGCCTCTGCAGACTGAGCATTAGTGATGCTCATGCATTTTTACCAAACTGAGGTCACCCAGCTTGTTTACTGGAACTGGCAGCCAAACCCTACAGCTGAAAGCTGAGGCAGATGCTCAAGCAGCTGTTGTCCAAGTTACATGAGCAGCAAGGAGATTTCCTGCTTTGCTCAAGTTCTCCAAACCACTGGTTCATTTCTCTGGCAACACTCAGAACACACTGGAGGCAACAGTTATGCAGTTTTGCTATGAATTGATGAGGCATGGGTTTAGGTATTAATAACTTGGTTTCCTTAATGACCGTATTTGCATGCTGAAATTGTGTCTTCTGAACTTAAAGCTCCAGAACTGAATAACTGTCAGAGTAGCAGAAGACTAGAAGTCTAGATCCAGATCCAGGGTAGAATTTGAGCCAATTTCCAAACATTCTTCCATCAATATTATTTTCACTTTTGTTCCCCAGAAAAAAATCTGTGACTGCAAAAACATGAAAGAGTCTGTCTTCAACAAACTTTAAAAAATGTCAATTACCACTTTCACGTTACCATTACAGTTAACCTGGTGCAACTCCACTGAACTAATACTTTGCTATGTTACCCCAAATCTGTCCCCCACCAGAAGCTGTCCTGATTACCTCTTGTCAGCCACAGTAGATAAAGTTGTGTTTGTCTCCTGTTTCCTGCTTTCCTAGCCTGCATGCTTTATTTCTGCTCTGTTCAGTGCAGGTGTCACTCCTTGCCCTCAGAGAACCAACTCATTTTGAAGAGACATTACCAAAATATAGCAGCATAATGAGGGAGGGAGGAAGGCTTTACCCAATGTGTGGTTTGAGGTCCTTAAATGAGAATGTGAGTAACCCTTCAGGGAACCTCTAATTTGTGTAACCCCTGATTTGTATAAAGCACTCTGTAACAAGCAACAACTTTCACAGAATCACAGAATGCTTTGGCTTGGAAGGGACCTGAACACCCAACTCATTCTAATCCCCCCTGCCATGGGCAGGGACACCTTCCTCTAGACCAGGTTGCTCAAACCTTGTCCAACCTGGCCTTGGACACTTCCAGGGATGGGACAGCCACATCCTCTCTGGGCACTCTGTGCCAGTGTAACTTTCCATGTATTTACATAGACTTTCCCGTTCTACCTAATTGCTCTTGCAGCCACTCTGGTTCTTTTAAGCACACTGACTCATTTTAAAATGAGCTGCTCTTCTTATTCCTAGGCTTTCTTTAAAAGATTGCTCTAGAGCCTGCTTTTCTAAAGCTCAGGAACCATTTTATTTCTAGCATAGCTGTTAGATGGAGCTGCCAGGCTGGTGTGGAGCTGGGGGCCAGAACCATTCACATTTACCACCTCTCCAGGACCTGCAAGTCTACTCTGCTGCAAGCAGGATGAGGGAGGGGAAGGGGAGTGGTTTTAAAGACAAAGGGATATAAGGAGAACATTTTTTGCAGTGAGGGTAGTAAAACATTGGAACAGGTTGCCCAGAAATGTTCAAGACCAGGCTGGATGGGTCTTGGAGCAACCTGGTGTGGTGAAAAGTGTCCCTGCCTGTGGCAGGGGGGTTGGACCAGCTGACATCCTTCCAACACAAACCATTCTGTGGTCCTCTAAGGGGCTGCTGGAACACCCCCACGCAGCCAGCCCACCCAGCCATGACCTAGGGACACACTCTGCCACCCAGCATCTCACCTGCCAGGCTCTGGGCTGTCCCCTGTCACTGTGCTTGGCAGAGCCAGTGCTGCTGGAGTGCCTTGGCTCAGCCCTGTGGTTTGCGGCTGCGAGCTCCAGCAGTTCATGCCTGCGTGCACATCTTTGTGTCGTACATCCTGGCTGTGCCAAGAGCCCCTCTTTTCTGCTTTCCAGAAATTTATGAATTGCCTCACCCAGCGTGTGGGGAGGTGATGGCAAATAGCTGAGCAACCTCCATTTGTGTTAGGAGCCTTTTAGTGCTGGCTTTGGAATCTGAACATCTACGAGATACTCTTAAGAACTGCTGAAGTCTTTACACAAGACTTCACTGCAGCCTGAACTGGCTGCCTGTAAAAACAGAGCATCCTGCAAAACTTCAACAATGTTTAGGCAAGTAATGCACAGATGGAAAAAAACACTCCAAATGGTTTGAACTATCCACTTTTTGTGTACGTTCTGAGTGAACCAGAGAGCAGAATCTGCTCTGATCAGCCAAAATAAGTTCGGTTCTGCGCTCTCGTAAGTAGGCGGGCACACGAATAATTGTGTTCCTTTAGTTTCTCATTCACGGCATTAAACGAGGAGCTTCCTCCGTCCCGGGGACGTTCCACAAAACTTTTCCCTTTTTCGCTGTGAACGCAGGAGGGCAGTGCAGCTCCAGCTTGGATTCAAACGTCCCTGGAGCAGATGGTCTTAAGCAAAGCTCAGCCCGAGCCCACGTAAAGCCTCCAGTTCCAGTTAAAGGAGTTTCTAATCTTTCCTTCATTACTACACTCTACAACCCACCTATAGCTCGACTTTTAAAAATAAATTCTCTTCCCCATTTACATGAGCAGCAAATCTGTACTCCCAAAGAAAGGACGCGGGTCGGGGAGCAGAGGAAGGAGGAGAAAAGGTGGGAAGAAAGGAGGGGAAGGGAAAGAAGGGAAGGAGGAGGGCAGGAAAAAGGGGGAGAAATGGGGGGGCGTTTGAGATGGGGTTTAAGATTAAAATAAACGAAGTTGCTGTTGCATTTACCTGTACCACATGTAAACTCAAAGGCATCAAAATGTCAAGTCAACTACACCTCTAAGAATACATCAGAAATTGTACTTGCAGTATAAACAGTAGCTGCATGGTTTGAAAACATGTGAAATAGGTAAAGGAAGTTAAAAAAATTACCTGCTAACTCTGGCAGATTTGTTTGGATGCCTTCTGATGGGTCACAGCCTCCTCATTCGATTTTCCTCTGTGAAATGGATTTCCACATGTTCTGTTTCTTTCACTGCATTCATTTCACAGTGGTTCTTCCAACCAGATTCCCTAGTGCAAAGGCGTTTTGCAAAGTAAATTACTAAAACCACAAAAACAAATTAATCACTGAAGTAAATTAGTATTTTGGTGAAGTAAAGAGTGCCCTGTTTTGTGCAATAATTTGGTTTTTCACACACTTTTCTCCCCCCCCCATAATACACTGAAGCAAAGTCAGCTCTTTCAAACAAAAGTCTGTTGATACCAGGATGCTGACCTTAACCAGACTCTTGCCTTGTGCAGAAGCTCAGGTGTGGATCCCATCACAGACCACAGGGCTGAGAAGCATTGAGGATGTGCAGCCACATGAGATGGGTGACGTTTTCCCAGCAGGACCACATTCCATGCACGGCACACAAGGTCGCACCCAATCTGCTGCAGCCACCTCAGCAGAGAAGATCTGGTGATGGAATAGTTCTTAATTGGGAAATATCAATTCTGTGGCTCACCCATTTGTGGCATTTCCTAGTCTTTTTCTCTTTGATCCTTTTGGTAGGTGATTTTGTTCCTGAGAGTTGTACAGAAATTTTAGAAATCATTGACTGTATCAGCAACCATTAGTTTATGCTGTTATTTTATGAACATTTCTAATTAACGTTCTGGGGAGATTAAAAAAATAGTACAAGACATACAAGTAGAATATCACCTTTACAAACACCTAATAAGTTAAAAGAAAATAATAATAGTAATAGCTTCTGTCAAGAGAGGAGGTACTCTGCTTCTGTTTGTGGTTTGACATTCCAACTGCACAAATACATTCCCATAGGGAGGAAAACCAAATTCTTCTGAAAACTAAATCTGCAAGAATGGAAACCTAATTCTTCTGAAAATTAAATCTGCAAAGTATGGATCTGCCAGGTTAGTGCCAGTGCTGTTTCAACATCCTGGTAAAGAGGAGAGGTGGGATGGTGCTGCTCAGGGCAAGGAGGGCACTGTGTTTCTGACCGTCTTTGATTTGGGCTGGTGTAAACCTGAGACCATAACTTGAGACCAACTTCCACCCAGTTCAAGGGAGTAGCAGCACTCCAAGAGTCTCTCACTGGGGCCCCTTTCTCAAAAAGTCTTTTAAAAAATGCTAAATTCGTTTTAAACAATCAAGTTAAAAAGATTCAGGTGATAACATACTCTATACACCTTCTTTTGAAAGGATTCTTTTCCAATAAAGGCGTATGTGACAAAAAAAAAAAAAAGAAAAGAAAAGAAAAAATGGCTAAAAATCAAGTGGTAAAAGAAAAAAAATCACAGCAATATCAGTTGCCTCAGGGTAAAAAGAGAAAAGATCAGTGAGATTGAGAAGATTGACTTCAAAAGGAGATACTTTAAGAAACAACTAAAAAACATTCAGCAAGTCAATACTTTGGAACTCAGTGGCACTGATATAAAAATATGAAGCAGCCCCCTCTGCCTTTCCTTTTGTAACAGGCTTGTCACGGGCAAAACTGACAAAATAATCAAAGCAGTCACTGGAAAATTATAAATAAATTTTAGAACAAAAGGACCACCAGAATATAAGTAGTCTGAAAGACTGACATTCTTCAGTGAGATGCTAGAAATTTTAATCTACATTCCTATCAATATTCATGTTATTCACTGCAGCAAAAAAAAAAAAAAATTAAAAATATGTTGCTAATTAATATGATCTCTGTAGCCACTTACATAGCCAATAACATTGCAATAAATAAGTTCTGTCCTATAGGACCAATAGTTGGCTTTGAACTTGGAATAAAACCATCTTGCCAAAGCGAAAAATGATGCAAGAACTTATACACAGCAAAAAGCATTCACCAAAGCAATTGAAATTCAGTTGCAGCAGTATCATATATTTCCAGCAAATTAGGTTTTCTATTTTCTCAGAGAAAAATAATGATGTCTGAATTTTTCTTTGCTTTTTTTTTTCCCCAGATAGTGAGCATAAAATTAAAGAAAATGTTATCAAGTTCACAGACAATCTTCATTAACATTAGTTTTAGCTGCAATTTTCTTCTGAGGGATTTTTCTGTTCTTTTGGGGTGAAAAAATAATGTTTTCACTGAACTGGCCTAGTTATAGAAAATATTTGAAAACTAGATTTTGGGCTGGATCATTCTTATGAAGTACCTACATATATTATGACCATTTTTGTTATAGAAAACTCCACTTACTCATGGATTTAAATAGCAGAAATCTTCATGCATATGCAATGAGCAACCAGTTATTGCAAATAATTGTTTTCAAGAGGTTATTGAATTGTAAAAAGCATTCAGAAGTTAGAGTAATACTGAACTATAGGAAAGTATTTAAGCATTTACATAAACCAGCTGAACCAAACTACACAAAAGCATCTGTAAAGAAAAAGTACTGTCTACTTTTGGTTGGGAATTTTTGGTAATTCTATTACAGTAATAATAACATTTTTAATTCGTGATCAAATTTGGATAGAGAGTTGTTCTTTGTCTTCTGTGAGAAAAAAGTGTTTAATCTAATATTTCTATTTTACTGTCCTAATTCTGATTTCATTTGCAATCTCTGTGAAACTCCTTCTGGTACAAAGGAACACATGGGAAAAAATCAAACTTGTCTTTTTTTTTTTTTAAAGCACTCTTAGGAGGAGATTATTCAAAATGACAGGATTGTACATTTCTTTTGATATTCCAGGCAGAACATTCCTGAAATATCTTCAGGAAGACGACTGGACAGCTGGGAAGGTTAGCAAATCATAAATGTCAAGTATATTAAAATAATGAGATCATTGCATGGCAGGCAAACTGTTTTGAAAACTAAGATTCCAGCTGCATCTCCTGTGCTGCCATAGGACATGGCTGAGATAAAAGGATAACCATACAGAAATATGCCTCCAAATCCTATAATCCATTTCTCCATAAATTTTTTCCCAGTTACCAGAATGAAGAACAAACAAACAAAGCAATCTGACCTCGGTAGAAAAGATAAAGTGAATTGCAAACAAATCTGAAATTCCCTTTCCCTCATCAACATGCTCCAAATGCCCCCAGCAGCCAGCGCCGAGAGGAGCGGAGCCAAGAGCCCAGCCAGCCAGCTCTGCAAAAACACCCCTGGGACCACAAAACCCCTCAGCAGTGGGATGAAAGAAAGTGCCATATCCATTTCATTTCCATTCATCATTGTTAAGCTCTGAGTTTAAGAAAGTTTCATTGCCCATAAATACTCTGATCATAAGCAGCTGCACATGATATCATTTAGAGCCCGGTTGCGTAACCCGTATTTCCCCTGAGCTTTGTCCCTAAGCTGCAGCCTGACAGGCATCAGCCAGACCCAACTTGTTGTTTTAAAAAAGCCTCTGCAGCGTTTCTACATTTAGCAGCTGAACCAAACTTCACAAAAGCAGCTGAAAAGAATTGGTAAAAGGCTAGGATAGATTGACTGTTTCCAAATTGGAATACTAATGATGATCTTTAATGAAGCCTGACAGTACAATCTGTTTCTTATTGTCCCCTAAGTGCTGGCTACTGATCATATTCACTGGCTTTAGGTGACAGGGACAGACAGGGACAAATGGGCCACACTGGTGAGCAGGACTGTGCACAGCTGATCTTTCAACAAGGATTAAATTAATTAAAATGATTCTCCCATCAGAGGAATCAATCTTTTGATTTTTTATCATTGTAGTGGTTATTAATTTTGAATGATGTCTAATTGGTCCCACTACTGTTTGGGTCAGCTGGCTTGGTAATCTTCTTAGAAAGCAGCAAAGAATACATAATTTTTGTAGCTGTGTCACTGAGCAGGGAGCTGAATGAGGAAAAAAACCCTGACTTGATTTAATACCTCTCATAATGTGTAAAAACAATGGGGAAAAAAAAGCAAAATACCCACCAGACCCAACTGGTGAAAACTGACTTTGCTTTATTAATTTTACTTATTTCAATAAAAAAATTAAGGCACTTTCTCATAAGGATAAATGTTGTTAAAACATTTAAATAAATGTTTTATTATGGTATTGATAATAAGTACAGTTGGAAATACTTCATTCTCTGGGCAAAGACAATATGCTGAGGGCTCAGAGGGAAGCCCAGACTGATCAAGCATGTCATCACTAGACTGCAGAGGCAGAACATGCACAGGTTGTGTGCAACCTGGCCCAGACATTTCAGGATTTGGCCCTACCTCCACAAACAATATCTTCCATTTCTTCTCGCAACAAGCCTTTTGAAGCCAATGACTGAAGTAGTAGGATCTGATCTCTTACTCAAAATTTTAAGGTATTTAAGCCCTTTAAAACAGCACTGAGAGTTTAGAAGATGTCACAGAAGCAAGCACCTGTAGGTCAAATAAAATTTCCCACCTGCTTGGCTTTGATGTTTAGGCTGGGTGTGTTACCTCCACAGCTACAATAATGCCTAAACCATCCCTGCAAAGTGGATGTGGGGCTGTTTCTCATGTGTTGTTCAGACTGAAGTGCCGGAGTTCTAAGGCCGCTTTCTGTGCCTTAGAACAGCAGACATCTCAATGAGGTGAGGACAAAGCTGCCCCTGACAGAGCTGGGCCAATACAGACCATGTCCTCCAGTTCACTCTTGAAACACAAAGGTATGGCTGCATGGGTAATCTGAAGGAGAGCTAAATCCTGAATCTTGGATGTTCACACAATTAAAACCTGATTTCTTCTGAAGGAAGTGATATCCAGGTCTCACTCAGATGAAAACAGGGGCTTAATTGTAGGGGTTTTTTTGAGTTTGTCTTCTCCACATAGGAAATTGTTTCTGCCTTACTTACCTGTGAAAATAAATACACAGCAGCAAGGGGAGATTCATCTGGGAAGGTATCCATTCCATCAGTGGAATAAGCGTTTAGATAACAGACTCATACCTATATAATCTAACACATTTGAGGGCTGAATGTGTTACTTCCCTCTTCCCTGAAGCTGGCAGTGGGCGGCATCATTCCCTGGGTAAATACATAATTTCACCACCCCCTTCTCCTGCCACACTCTCCAGGCTCCACGTCTTGCTATCTCATTGGAAAAGGAAACAGGTTGCATGACAGATAAAAGTGGTCCAATCCTGCTTGTTCGTGGAGCAAACTCTTCTCCTCTAAGAAATCATCACAATTGCTGCAATTCACGTGCTTTAGCTAAAACCTCAGTTAGGCTGGAATAGTAGCAGTTGAGTAAAAATTATTCCCACACGTTAGCTCTTTGGAGTCAACAGCAAAAACATCAACCCAGGAACATTCATGCACTACAACAGATGAAAACCAGATCTTTTACAGCCTTAGCTACATTTTGTAAGAATTCTGGTTAACCTGATCTTGCCAGGCTTTACTACCAGCCCCAATTCCCACCAAATTAACTTCCTAACTCAAGAACTAAAAAGAGATTAAAAAACTCTGTTTTTTATTCCTGATCCTACAAATGGTTGTTCTTTAGAAATCGTTCTATAGAAAAGGAAGATAAATCTCAACCAAATTACAAGTCATTATAACAATAAATAAAAAAGCTTTTCCATTATAGACTCCAAATTGTCATTCAAGTTTGGGGAGCTGGACCTGGGTCCTATTTCATAGGTTAAAAGCATTTATACTTGTTGGATGAAGGTTCCTTTTTTTTATCTTTTCTCCACATGTATTTCCCTTTCTTGTTCTGCTGTGTTGGGCACACTCATCTTACTAACTGTTTAGACAAGGAGTTAAATCACAGGTTGTAAAATCCAACTATTGTTCCTGGCCTCAGCACTGATTTGAGATAGATCTATACATCTATGACTTTGGATAGATTACATTTCTGCTTTTTCCTTTCTTTTTCTTTGATGAATATGGAGTTCTGCAAAATAGTTTTAAGCAAATGAAGCTAAACATCATTTCACATGCTCCCATGAATACATTCTCTTGACCAATCACTCTAGCATTTTTGGTATTATTCTTTCCAAAATGCATTTCAAGATTGGATGGAACAAAAGGCTACTGACTAATATCCAGTGAGACAATACCAGCTCATATTCAAGACTAGTATTCTAATAACTTTTTTTTTTTATATCTGCAGTCAGAAGAGACAAGCAGGTTGAAAGAATCTCACTGAAATGTGCATTGAGAAATTTATTTCCACAATGACAAGAGTCTGAGATTTTAAAAAAAAGATTATAATATTTTGAAAATTATACAAGGCTATCATTGTTTGCTTAGTTTTTGAATCATGCTTGAAGTTCAAGTGTTCTTTTTAAAGACGCAGCTGTTTTGATTGGGGTTTCAGGATTCTTCTAAATATGAACGTGTCTGTTAAAGCAAGCACATTAAAGAACCCATTTCTAAATTCAACTCTTCAAAATATTTGTGCTGCATTGCTACCCGGTATTGCATTCTCCAAAATACATCTAAATATAACACTTCCTATTCTTCCTTACAAGCATGATGCCTTTGATTTAAATCTCACAAGTGCCTGGTGGCTATAAGCTGTTTTGCATACCATGAGGCTGTAGCATGGATCTTCCATGGAAAAGCCACATTGCAACAGCAGCACAGCATCTGTTTAATGTCCTGAATCAAACCAGTGTTTTAGTGCAAGGGGGAAAATTAACATCTTCCCCCTCAGGACAGCTGTGGAATCCAACAGTGACATTTTTGTTCTAAAAGCATATTCACTTTTATGCATGCACAAAGTTGTAGTCCTGAGAGCTGTACTGGTCCTTTAAGGCTGTGTAAGTGCCTTCTTTTCTTCCCTAAACCCCATTCAAAAACACTGTGGACTTCTTCATATCCAACAAAGGAAACAGCTGTGTTGTCCATAACAGACAATCTTTCAATACCATAAAATATCCAGGTACAAAACCCAAAAATTAGAGATGAAACCCTGCAACCCAGGTCAAGTGGAGATCCAACAGCTGTACTCATTGCTTAAACAATAAGAATATCTCTGGCCACCTACATTATAAACGCTACTACAAAACAGGATAATATAAATTTGAGATTTTTAGTGTTTCAGGTTTCCCCCAAATAAACTCCAATTCCTGATGAGATGTTGGTCTGAACATTGCTAGATCCGAAACTACCAACAGCTTTTCCCTTTGATTCAGACTTGGCTGTAAAATTACTACTTTACGAGCTCTTAAAAAAAAGAAGTCAGATCTTGAGAGGCATAACTACATCAAAGGAAAGTAACATGGGAAGAGAAAACTTGTGTGTACATTGAAAAGAGAGCTTAAATAGAGCCAAGCTTAAGTATTTGTAGAGAATGCTCTCATCTCTTTCTGGTGACCATGATTTCCATACAACCTATTTGGATACTGTCAGATTTTTCTGAAGGGAACTCAGCTTCTAATGGTGGTTTTTAGTTTATATGGTGACAGGCTTTCTGGAATTCCCTGTCTCTGCACTCTTTTTGTTCTCCTAAATACTTTCCCTGCTGGAAAATGCACTGATTCCAAACAGCCATAATGGCTAAGTCCTCTAGCAAATGTCTTAAGTACCTGATTTTGAATAACACCTTGTCCAAGGAATTGGTCAGTTGTTAACCTTTAACCCTGTGTACTGCCATGCAGGAGGAATCCGCTTAAAATTCTTATTATAAAGATACACAAGGAGTAGCATTAAGGCTGTTTGACCTCAGGATTTTCTGAAGGTAACTTTTGGATGCAATTTTCTCACATCTTTTTGCATTTGCAAATAACTCCTTAAACAAGGATTTTAACAAACTTACTTTTCATGGTGCATTTTTTTTTCCATTTTGTGACCCCATTTGGCAGTGAGAGAACTGAGAATTCTTTCCAGAAAAATTTGCAAAAAATTTAGGATTCAGAAGTGCCTAAGAAAGAAGCTGTATTTATTTCCCTGGATGGGGAATAAGCTGGTTTTGACAATTGCTCATTCTGATGATAGAGTTATCCCAAGGGACCAGAAATCATCCACTCGGAAAAGTGAAAACTTGGTATAGGCCTGTCTTATGCATGCCACTGGGAAGAAAACGCTATATTCCAGACAGATGCCATAACAATTTTATGTCATAGAAAATGACCATCTAGTACTAATACATAGAATATAACTGTTGCAGCCAGATACAGAAACTTGCTGGAAAAAGAAGGTCAAAAACTTTGAGAGACGCTAAGGCACAGTGGGATGGATGCAAATGTAGAAGGTCCCAGAGCAGGGATGCTGCTCCACAGTCCCTCTGTCACCTGCTTATGGGCCACACCATGAGACACAACCCAGGACAAAACTCAGTTGCTCAGGCTAAATTAATAATCTGGATCTCCAAAGTTATCTTGAATAGGCATCTCTTCTCATCAGAACTATTTTACTGTCTTAGTGAGCAGAACACAGGATTTCTTCAAACAACATAGAATTCCTTGCTGATGGTCCCACAACATTCTTAAAAATAGTTCTGGTAGGTTGGGAATAATCTATTCTGTTTTAGCAGGGTGAAGGACTATCTTCGTAATAAAAGAGGGCAAAAATGGATTCCCTTCTCTATGAACATGTTTGTTTCCATGAAGTTATTTTAAAATTACTTGCATGTAGATAGATCCCAGATTAGATTACTCTGCTAGGTTAGATTTCTTGAAGGTGTAGATAAATCCCAGCACCTGAGACTCAAGCTAAAACTCTCAAGGGGTCTGATTCATAAAACATTCTGTGTCCTGTTTACAGGGGCAGCTTTTGTTTAGTTTTAATTATTATTTAGTCTGCATAGACCAGAAATGAATGTTTTACAGTGAGTTCCTCAAAACAAGTGTATGATTCACCTGACTCCCAACTTTTATTGACGAAAATAGTAAGTAAAATATCAGGCTGAAAAACTTATTTTCCTGAAATCTAGAAGAGGATGCTCTTTAAAATAAAATTGTTATGAATTCTAGCAATATCATTGTGCCATTTCCATTTTAGTGCCAAAGAAGTAGGTTTCAAAGAGCATTTCAATAAAGCAGGTTTAAGTGGAATTCTTGAAGTTGCAGTGTCACTGGTCCTTTGATTACAGCCTGTGTGGAAGTCAAGGATGCTTAGCATTTGAAGGATTAATTTCCAAGAAAAAAATGAACAGTACCTGGGAAGTTAAACTCGTGTTAGGGGCTAATAGTTCCTGGGCAGAAGTGAAGGCAGATAATCCTTTCTCTTCCAGCCTCTGAGATTTACCCCTTTGGACTGCAAGAGTGGCAGCTGCCTGAGTGCACTCCTGACAACACATCACCTGGCAGCTAGTTCTATCCACATCCAGTGGAAATCAGCATGAGGGGATTCTTAATTTAATTAACTTTTCATTTAATATTTACTGTCTCTCTTTCATCCCTCAGCATGTATTCTTTCCCATAGCCTATGTGTTTCTCTACCTACATTCTACCAGTGCTGGTAACTAATCACATTTTTCTTTTCTGTTTTAACACTATTTCTGATAGGGTCTGTCCAAGTGGAAGTAGGCTTTTTTCCTACCATGTCTTTTGACTTAGGTATGATGCATTTCATAAATTTAGTATCCTTCACCTTCTCAGCTCTCAACAGAGCATTGGGAGGTGCTGCTGGTAATGGAAACATTAAAAGAATTTTTTTTCCACTGTTCTAAAGAATTTCTTAATCTTTCTGAGGATTTATGTTCATTGTGAACATTCAGACATTCTGGCTTCTGAGATTTTGAATAGATCCAGAACTGCTAAACTTTGCTCACCTTCTCAGTTTCCAAACAACAACATTCTTATCTCTATGACAAAGCATAAGGATAAACAGAAGTGATCCTTTTGTTATCTATAAATAGTACAACAACATTCAATTGGCAGGACTCCACTGGGCTTAATCAATACAATCCACATTCCTCTGATCATATCTTCCAGGTTATTTTAGAGGCAGGCAAAGAGCAGGGTGACAGAATGATTAATAAGCCAGAAATACATAGTCCATTTAAACTGTTCCATTATGTCTGGCTTTTCCTCATCCATTACCCAGTGCTTTTTAGCTGGTGTAAGATCTCATATGTCACAGGCAAATTGGTTACACACAGCAACAGGTTATCCCAAGCAAAAGGTGGACAGGGCAGTGTCAACAGAACACCTCAGGTTACAGCTTGAGGTTACAGGAGCACAAGGTGATGAATGAGCAGATGAGCCAGGCTCACTCATCCAGTGATTAAGAGGCTGATCATTGATCTGAATTTTCAAATTTTGGACCTCTATTTGGTTTTGAGACATCTGACAGTGAAAGGCACAAGAAAATCTGGGCACAGAACTTTGCCCTAAAGATACACATTTAGTTAGGGTCAGTCAGAGCAAACACAGAACAATGGATACATGGGCAGCAAACCTAAGAGGCTTTGCTTATTAGCATTCGTGGACACACTTTTGAAAAAATGCTTTGTCCTTCAAACCTTTGTTTGAAACACCCAGTGTAGAGGATGACAATTCCAACTTAATCAATTGAAAGATGAAATCAAACTTTTGAACTCATTAAAAGCTACCAGTGTCCCTGAATTTCTGCTTTTTACTAGAACATCTCAATACTTTAGTGAGGTCCTTCAATTTCAAATAGTATTTAAACAAAGAATAGTGCAGCTGGAGGTGTTACTATTGTAATAAAAAGAAATGCCCACAACATCACATCTTTTTTTGGCAAAATCCTCAAATGGGTCTTAAATAGATTTACTTTAAAGTACAGCCTTTCCTCTGCTAACTGGAAGAGATAAAATCTGTAACTCACTGGGCATCTTCTAATCAATTTTGGCACTTGTCAGATGATGTCCTTATAGATTTCTACTACGTTCTGTGTCCCTCCTAGGGAGAAGCAGCTATGCTTCTGTATCTCATTGTTCATAAAGTGAAGATCTTTGAAATTATTTTCTAGTCCTAGCTTAGTTTCCACCAAAGTCCTTTTGGGAAATAATGCAAATTGCTATGGCTTGGCACTTTTATGTGTCTGGAATATTTGCTGTTTACATAATGAGTATGTTTTTGGAGATTTTTAGACAAACATGTAGCAGGGGTAGCAGCTAACAAAGTGTTCACATCATGTGCTCTGGTCTGTGAATACTTTACTGATGTTGCTACACTTTTCTCCACTGACATGGTGAGTAAACACCCTGCAGTGCAGAATTGTTTGCACAGTGAAGAAATTCTTTAAAGAAATATCACTGAATAAGAAAAATTAAACTGGAGAAAAATGTAGTGGACCACTGAAATGGCCAAAACCCCAGAGAGATGGCTCCTCCCCAGACACAGTGTGTTTTCTTCTCACTGCGTATTTCTGAGCTGCATGTTCTCTCATGGAAGAGAGAGTTGGCTGGTGGTGGCCAAGGGAAAATATAGGTTAATCATACTTCTGTGCTTTACATTTTATTCAAAAGCATGTGAGAAGTTCATGTAAATGTTAAGCAACTGTCAATTAAACTTCCCCTTTGCCTTCCCTTGGCAATTTCCCAGGCAGCTGGGGTGGAGGGGGAAATCCCCATGTCAGTCCTGGGTCCTTGTGTATGGCTAAAGACCAAACCAACCGGATTTATTAACTTCATATCGAGCAGCAAGGGGTTTGCCTGGACCCACCACAGCCCTAATAGATGTCCTACTGGGCCAAAACCACCAGTACAAATGGCAGGGCTGCCAGCACAATCCCAGCGTGAATGGACCTAAATTAGGCAGCGCCTAATGACCAGTTTACTAACACCTGTATTAGTACTGCATGGCTGTGAGGAGCACTGCTGTCAGACAAGGCATAATCCCATAAGCTGGTCATTTGCATATCCCTCATTAGCTGATTAAAACCTGGAGGAGGCAGGTTTTTGCAGCCGGTGGGTCCATTCCGATGCTGCGGCTGCCTGGGTGGCTCGGTAATGAAGTGACGATGCTGAATGTGAGGTTTATATGTATGGAAGGGATTAAGAGCATTAGAGTTTGTGTGAACCGATGTTGCCATATTCTCTCTACTGGATCACAGTAATTGGATGGGAGGAGCAAGAGTGGATCCATTAGTTTTGTCTGTTTGCCCAGGAGCTGGGTGCTAGAGATTCAATTTTGCTTCCTTTTGCTCCCTTGCTTTTGTGAAGCCTGGTGCTTTGTGTAGGCAAGCCCTTAGCACCTCTGTGCACTGCCCACACTAAGGGGATTCAGCCACAAAGGAGAAACCTCAGAGACAGCCAGCATAAAATGCAGCCTAGACTCAAGTGCTACTTGAGGGCAGCACAATCCTGCCCAGCCCAGTCCTGGGAGAGAAAGTAAGAGATAATTGAAATCTATAAACACCTCTGGAGCCTTTTTATTATTTTATTACTTCTCCACATTTCGGCTTAACAAACCCCATCATCAAAGAAGCCGTGAGCTCCTTACAAGTAAACTGAATGGCTTGAAAATTCACTGACTTAAGAAGCAATTGTTGGGATTATTTGCTGGGCTTGCATAATTCTAATGCAAAAAAAAAAAAAAATCCATTTCCTACATTGTTTGTACAGCTGGAGTAATCACTTTGTGTGACCAATGATGTGGAAAAAAAAAAAAAATTACAAGCCTGTCTCTCCCATAGTGCCAGTAATGCACCTTCAGCCACAACAGGATGAAAACACACTAAATAGTTCAGTGAAGACTGGTGCCAGGGACAGGCTGGGACAAGTTACATGCAATAGACATTATTAACTAACATTGTTTAGATGGGGGAACAATTCAGATATTTAACCTTGCCACATCATTTCCACAATGATTTGGAGGATGCTTTCTTTGGTTCAGGATAGCTAAAACTTTGAAAAATTAGTATGTGAATTTTCCATCTATGGGGAACAGGGAAGATGGGGCTATTCAAAGTAATAACCCAGAGGGAGCATATCCTTTCTCTTTTTAGAAAGGATTTTCATCCCCAAAACTTAATGTCATCATTCTGTTAATAACACTTCCCTGAAATTTGATAGTTTGTTTTATACCTCCTTTTTATGTTCTTATCCCAAACAATGTCAGTTGTTTTTTTGAATAAGAGAAACTAAACTTTCATTTAGAGTTGTGTGAAAACTGAAAATATTCTGATATTTATAGTTAAACTTTAGAACCAACATGTGCACAGTAGCTATGTAGCATTAAGGATAATGTGTGCTCTGTCCTTGTGTTACCCCAGGATTTCCTCGTTGGAATCGTTTTATCACCATGGAACTGTAATGACACAGAACCTATTTACTAGGTAGTGATTCCATCTCTATTACTGATTCCGTGTAAATCAGGGTCTATTGGAATGATTCTGTGATCATTTAATGCCTGAATTTCAAAAAGCAAGAAGACCCTTCTGTATTTTTAAGCAGATGTAAAGGAGAATGCTTAAATTCTAGAGAGACCAACATTTCCTCCTCAAGACCATCCATCCCTGTATTATCCAGGCTTGTGAGCTGACTAGATGAGGCAGCTCAAGGGCATGAGAACATATACATCCAAAGCAGCTGTGCAGCTTCTTTCCTTCAGGTGATCAGACGACAAGGACAGGCACAAACCACCTGCCCGAGTGCACTGGAGGGGTTCTCTGGAAGGTGAGACAAACTGGAGATGCATTGACTCTATCACCTTTGGGTGACAGCATTACACAGAAACTGAAGAGCCTCCTGTTCCCAGAGCCAAGCTGAACCCTTGGGTTCAAACACTCCTGAACTGGATGGTGTGAGCTGGTGCTGACAGCTGAAGATTAAAGGAGTCCAAGGAATTGAGTTTCTGCCCTCATTGACCTCCATTGTCACCAGTAGGAGACAACCACATAATTTACAATATTCCTTCTTAAACAAGGACTCCTGCTCCATCTATCAACAATGTTGATAGCAGCCAGGAGACCAAATAAAAAATCTACAAAAATTGTGGTCCTGTTTTTACCCCACTAAAAACAATTACATTAGAAGTATCCTCTTCTAGGTACCCTAGAAGGTGTCTGGAGTGACTCATCCCCTCCCTGTTTAAAGAAACAAGCAATTCCCCATATCTTTACCTACTTCTCATGAGTGGCAGCCACTGATCCCTACCAAGAAGAGAGAATTCACACTGTGATTGTCCTCGTGGGCATTTCAGGAAGCTACACAAGGTACCAACAGCTTGTGCAAGCAACCACTTTCCTCTCCTGGTGACAAAGCCCTGTATTTCCTCTGTGCTTTCCTTCCTCCCTGCAGGAGCTGAGCCCTCTCTCTCTGTAGCAGCTCTGACAACACCAATTTGGTTTGCAGGGTAATGCTACTTAGAACATCTGACCTAAGCTCATGGCTAGGAGAAATCAGATCCTCTGTAGATGATTAGTGAAACTGTGATGGTTGTTAACCCACTGCCGAGAGGATCTGTCTAGCTATCATTTCCAGACTCTCAGGTTCAACCAGGACAAATGACAAAGAGGAATGAGGCTGTTCTGAGGTGAGCTGTGGGTGTTTCAACAGCTCCTATTGTGCTCTGTCTGAGCCCCAGCTGGTGAAATCATCTTGAGTCCCAGCTTCAGAAGGGACGGAGGCAGCAGAAGCTCCCAAGCAACCTCTCATTCCCCACAAGAAAAGGATGCTTTTAATTCAGATTATTTTCCTGTTGGGGTTTATAACATAAACCAAACAAATGGATTTGCTGCCAGGAAAGAATGGACACTGAAAAAGTGAGTACTTTGTGAGTCAGTTGGGCTATGAGTGCAATGCTGGAGGGCCAGATCCATCATGTGTCTGCTACAAAATGAGAAGAGTGACAAAACGGGGTTTCCTTTGACAGCCAGATTCTGTGGGTCAAACTAGCCCTTGCAGACTAATATTTCTTTATTGAAGTAGGAAATAATGTAGGAAATCATAGAATTCCTTTGGGGCTTTTATCTAAAAATAACCATCTTATTTCTTCATAAAAGAGCAGTGTTTTCACCACTTACATACAAACTGTCTAAATAGCTTTGTGCAAGAGAAGTGATGTTGTAAACAACCCAGTCAGAACACGAGATTGTTAATATGTTCTATTGGATGAGACAAAAAAGAAAGAGTATGAAATAACCACCTGTGTTTTTAGCAAGTGTTTCCTACCAATTCCCACCTGGGTATTATTTATCTCTTAGTGATGTAGCATAACCTCTTAGGTTACAGCTGATTACACTGCAGAACATGAAACACTGGGTCCCACTATGTTCTCTTTCCTTCAGTTGGGACACAGGATCTTTTAAGGTCCCTTCCAAGCTGGGCTGTTGTCTGTGAGGTAGTAGAAAGAAGAATTAAATCAGCAGGCTGTGAGAGATAGAGATAAATATGAAAGTGTTTGACAACTTCAGAAATGAACCAAGGAACAGGACATTTTTTTGTAGATGACAGAGGGGTCTTGTAGTCCTCTCACTGGAGGAAATCCCTCAGGCCCTGCTATGGATGTGCCTTTCCAGAAAATAAAAACTGAAATCCAGAACACTTCATGGAATTCAAGAAAATAAACCACTCAAATTAATTAAATTACTTTGGGGAAAACAAAGGTGGTTTTGTGCCCCAAAGTGAAGGGAGTTCAGCACCTCTTCAGTTCAACACATTTTAGTTGAATGTCTTTGGAGTAGATGATGATGGTAACTGCTGTTGTTGTTGATCACACACTTTGTGGGATGCATCTTACTATCGAGCTGACTCTCTGTGGAGAAAGACCAACTGTGTTCTAAAGTGACTGTACTAAGCTGTAGGAGAAGGGTGCCAAATGAATCATGCTCTGGCTGCGCTGTGGCAAATTCCAGAGCACATAATAATGCTCCCAGTTGTTTGTTGGAATCATCTTATGGTGCTGCATGCACATTTAGCTGATGTACCAACCCTAATGCGTCATGCTGTTCTTGGAGTTGGATTTATAAAATATCTCATAAAAATAAATAGCTTTTTTGTCAGGCTCATCATGAATGATAATCCCACAGATAAAAACCGTTAATCAGGGAATGTATTAAGGTAATTACCAAAGCAGGGATCTGTTTTATGGAGTTTGTGGCTATGTGGTTAGACTAAGATCTTTTTGCATAAAGCAGACAGCAGTTGCCTGCTGCTGAAATCCCTCTGTATCCACAAGGATCAGATGATAATAAAACTGTATTGTTTATCCCAGTGCTGTCAATGTACTGCCTGCACAGAACCTTCTCCTGTCACTTTTATTTAGCACACATGCAGACATTTCAACATTACTGCTGGCAACCAAAGAAATCTTCATTGCACTCTTAAGCTTAACAAGGTGCAAGTTATAAATTGGGGACTCTCACAGAGCTGTCATCTCTTTGTCTATTTTGTTGCTTGTGAATAGGAGAGAATGAAGTACAGAATGAGGGTGGTGGGTTGTTCTTCTCCTCACTTCAAACCTTTGTGTGTAAAGATTGAACTCACCTTTTAAAGTGGAAACATTTTGCACTAAGATATTTGCTAATAATTTTAGTTTCTGCCATCTTTGACAATTTATTTTGGTTTTAGTCAGTACCACCATCCCACATCCAACACTACTGTGACATAGCACAGGGGTTGTTAACAACACTGCAAGAAGCTGTTCCTTCCCTCAGGCCTACTTCATTTCCTACCTTCTCCCTCTATCATCAACCCCCAAAAAACCCATTAAAGATACAAGAGGGGAAATACTATTACAAAATCCAGCCTAGGTACTCTCCAAAGTGCAGCTGAGCCCTGGGATTCTGGGCAGCCAAAAACACCTTGAAAGAAAGCTCCACTGTCTCATTTAGGGGGAATAAAAAAAAAAAAATAAAAAAAAATCTGGATATTGCTCCAGAAACATTGACTCTTACCGTTGTTGGAGTAATTCCAAACATTTATCCAGCTTTCCATACTGCATATAACCAAGTATCCCTAAAGAGCCTGTGGCTCACATCTAAAATGAGCAGAAAGCTCATTATCCAGATTATCTTTGTTTTCCATCTTTATATTGGAATTCTCATGAAAAATTCTCTCAGTAAAAGCAGTGTACAGAAAAAATTAAGGGATCCTCCTAATGAGAGCCTTTAAGCAGCAACGTCTCACTGGAACCTATGTCATGTGAGATGGCCATCAGAGAAAGGCTGCAATAGCACTACCTGGAGCACAGGAAGCTTCCCAGTGTGGGCTAAACTGCCACAGACTTGTGGGGGTGTTTGTGAACCACAGAATCAGTTGGGTTGGAAAAGCCCTCTAAGATCATTGAGTCCAACAATTAAGCCTCCACTGCCAAGCCTGACATGGAACTGTCCACAAGTCCAACTCATTTTTTGAACACTTTCAGAGACGATGACTCCACCACTTCCCTGGACAGCCTGTGTACCAGTAAAGAGATGTTTCCTTACAGCCACATTAAACCTCCCCTGGTGCAGATTGTGGCCCTTTCCTCTTGTCTAGTTACTCGCTACCTGGGACTTGCTGAGGCCTGAAGTGCTGGGGTGGTTTGTAGCGGACACCTCTACCTTCTCGATGATGGGAACCACCCTGCCCTAACAGTTGTCTCCATGCAGCTGTGCTGGCCCCTCTTCCCTCAGGAAATGGATTCCCGTTGCCCAAGTCCCCACAGCTGCACAGGATCAGCTGTGGAGGATACTCAATGAGAAACATTTCAGCTCCAAAACAAAAAAATCTAAGTGTCACTTCAGGATGACACTTGAGAGAACAGCTGAGGCTCAGCTGCACTTAAAGCCATCACCAAATCTCCAAGGCTGATTAAACTGTTTGAACCGACTTTATCTCCCTGTCCCTTTTGCCTACCTAACAGTGTCTTGTAGGGCTCTGCATTTTATTCTGCCAGTAAAAAGGAATAAGCTTTAAAATACCTTTGTAACATGGAAAGAGATTTTGTGTCCCATTGTACCATACAATTCAGTTTTCACACCCTGGGACATTTTGGTGAATGACACCTGAAAACTCCTAGCATTTTGCTATTTATTCTACAACATCATTGCTTTGGCATTACATAACAGGTATATGAATAAAATAATGGAAAGGATCGGGAGCTATGTAGGCCATGGGGCCTATGCAATAGGAAAACCAATTTAATGCCATCTGGCAGTTATCTATTTAAACAGAATGTTTGGAATCACAGTGGGACAACAATGAGCAGAAAACAGGGTTGATCACCTTAATGGACTGAGGTTTATTCCTTGGGGTTTAGACCATAATGTGAGAAGTGAGAGTGCAAGAAGGTCCAGTTCAGTGAACACCTTGCTTGCTGATTCTTAGGATGTTGGACTACATGATTGTTGTAGGTCCCTACTAACTGAATGACTCTTCTATGATCAGTAGTACCTAAAGTGCAAATTCCTGAATGAGTGGGTGATACTGGTGGCCTAAGCACAAGAACAGGGTACCTTGGCAAAGTTATAAACCTACAACACATGGAATCACTTTCCCTGTGCCTGTGCTTGCTCCAGGGTTCCTCCTGGCTAAACACAGAGTAGTTGCAGCACAGTGAGAAACACCACTTATATGGCAGTAATGAGTGTACTTGCATCAGCCCTGAGTCTTTCACAGAGAAAAGCACCTCCTTTTTTGGTCATTAGAGAAGAACCAGAGACATGCTCATATTGAAAACCAACTCTCATTTGAGCTGTGCATGATTATTTTTATCAGTGGCATCTTTTGTAACTGTCAACAGATCAATTGTCATGGGAAGTGACTGTAAGTTTATTTTTAAATCTTCTTGAAGAGAAGGGATTAGCAGTTTGAAACGGAAATCAAGACCTTTGCTATACTAGGCAAAAGGACAGAACAGAAGATTGTTCCTAACTATGATAGCTGATTAAAATAAGTCCACATTTTTGGATCACTTAACTGTCAATCAGCTGTCAAAGCACAGTTAATGGTTCTCTATCAGAACTGCATTGCTTCTTACTGTTCTTTCCCGGCTTTCGCAAATGTGGGAGGCGCAAATAGATCACTGACTCAGCCCCCTCTCTCTTCCCCTTCCTCACTCTCCAGCCAAGTACCAAACAGCATTACTGACTCTGGAAGAGGCTCATATTGGGGAGCCTGTGTTTGCCCACAGACACACTTGCATTATTTAACACACGTTCACCCCTTGTTCTGTCTGTTCTGTCCCCACCATTTACTGCAAAACAGGTCCCTTATCTTTATTGATCACTTAATTTATCTTTTCTTAGCTCCCCTTACTCCGTCTGGTGCAGTGTGTCCAAGGTATTGAGCTTAAACATCCGTCTGTTCATACTGTCATGACGGGTTTGCCTCTGAAAGAATAGGGGGAGCAGGTGGTGTGACTAAGTAGAGCGCCGGCAGAATAGGGGCACCATGGCTGTGTCCTGCCCCAACCTGCCAGCCATTCCCCACCCTCCCAACTGTTCCACATTAAAGCAGTCAACTGTGGCTTTACAGTCCAAGTTTTACACAACTGTTTTACAAACCAGGAAGAATTTCCTTTGTCGAAAATCTTTTGTTAGGCAGCGCAGGACGGGGAGGGGAGCAGGGAAGAGGGAGTGGAGAGAGCCCGTTTTGAGAGCAAGTACATTTTAATGTGTGTGGATATCCACTGCAGGATGTGCCAAGCTGCTGAGGGAGCCAGCTCTGTATTTCTGTGCTGCCTCTAAGCTCTCAGCATATCTTTCAAAGTCACCAGTCTTCCAGTCCCTTTCCTTTGCTCCTGTTCGTGCTACTACTTTGTTAGATCAAATAAGACTGAGATCCAAATAAAATCATATCTTAAACATTTTTTTTCTCAATAAGAATAGAATATCCATTTTGCTCTGTTGCAAAATTATTAGAAGTCCATCTAACTGCGTAGACAACCCCAAAGAAAAGCCCAGACAATGCTTCAAATTCATTCCAGTTTCCAAGCAGTCCTACTACGGGTGCTGTGATGCTTCTGATCCCATACACAGTGTTTCTTCACAGGATTTGGAAGTGTGTATTTCCACCCAGATGTGAGTCAGACCTTACATGTGAGGTGTCTCTGAGACAACAGAACCTGAAATGTTTGGTCCATAGGAGATGGAACAGGAATGCACAAAATGGAATCCAAGAACAGCAGGTCTTTGTCACAGCTGTGAAACTGTTCTGGTGTCACCACTAGAGTGCTACAAATAGTTGCTAACAAAAGCTGAACCTATTAAATCCTTCTTGTTTGTGGGGTGGGTTTTTTGCTTTTTCTTTTCCCCCCTCCTTGTGAGAATTCACAAACACATAATCCACAATGTTTTGAAAGCCAAACACAAGATTTGGGTGTTTCCCACATCTTTAAAGGAAAATTACAAGCTTATGCATATTCACATTTTGCCCTGCAGGCTTCTTCCACAGGCTAAAATGTATTGAAGCTTCTATTTCAGACGAAATTGCAAGCCAAGAGACAGAGACACTCTTCTTTTTGAAAATATTCCAGTCAATCACTCAAATCTTAAAACTGCAAAGGCAAAAAGGAAAAAAAAGATATAGAAGTCGTCCTTTCTTCCCTTCAGAGACTTCTGTCTCTCTGCCCTTCCCCTTCCCATCAGACAGCAGTAGACAGAAAAAGCTGAGACCCCACTCCTATAGGAGTCCATGGTAATATTTCTGTGAGGCCTGAATTCAACCCAATCTGCCAAGTCCTGCAGCAACAGCAGGAATCAGAGACTGCTAGTTAGGGAGGGAAGGATTCACCTTTGTCACTAGATTCTTGGGAAAGTACTGAGATATAATCCTAGGAAAAGCACTGTTTTCTGCTAGGAGCCTGATTCAAATATGTATGTGGTGGACTTTTCAGTCCAATTGATAGAAGCATACAGTGCAGATTCATGGGGGGGGGGGGGGGGTTTAGCTTCCTAATCAAACACAAACTGCAGAAATACCAAAAACATTCAGGAAAATGTTTAAACGCTTTAGAATGAGGCAAATGTTAAAAAAAATTAAAAGTAAGAGAAAGCATGTATTCAGAGAAATCCTGACCGATGTGTGTCCACAGCCCCTTCAGGATCCTGGTGTGTAGGACACTAAATCTTTCATTTTCAAGACAGTCCTTGAGGTGCTTCTACAAAAAGCTCTAAGGGCACCAGGACAGACAATGATATGGATGCTGTCTGACTTTTGATTGCAGTGTCTCGTGTTACTGCATTTCCACTGTACATAAAGAGAACATGTATTTGAAGACAGCATCAGGAGTGTCTTTTCTCCCAGACCAGTGTCCTAATCGTGAGGTTCTTCAAGTATTATTTTTCATTTTCTATTGGACTGAACATTTATTTAATACAGACTGAAGCACCACATACAAGAAGCAAGGGAAGCTCACCTCATCCTCTCACCATGGTACTTGAGGTGGTCACCTTGCAGAAGGAAGACAAAGATTTGATTTTTACCACGCTGAGGAGAATAACAAAACTAGTACTCCAGGAAATACGAACAAATGCACTTCTACTAAAATATTGGATTAAAAGAGATCATTATTACTTATTTTTGGTCCAAACTTTTTCTAAAGTGCAGCAAGACTTTCAAATATTTTCTTGACAACCAAAATTATTTTACAGTCAAATTGGTAGACAATGGTATACTTCTCCACATGTTTATTCAGACCTGGAAGTGATTATAAAGAAGATGAGGATCAGCATCCCCAAGAATTAAACATTCTCAGTGTCCTGCCTAGAAATTTACACCACGAACACAGTAGAAAACAGAGCTCAATAATTTAGTATTTTAGGTAAGCAGACAAAGAAGGTACCTACAGAGATCTATAGGTATAGATTCTTTGTTACTTAAAAAGATGTACTTAAATGTTTTCTCAATAATTGATTAAATTCTGTGTTAAAGCTGGAAGGAAAGAAAATATCTTACATCTCTGCTCATTTCAAAAGTGCTGCCATTAAATGTCCACTTCATAAGAACTGTCACAAATACTGCATTGCCTGTAAATTACCGAGCTGCCCTCCAACTGAGAAATCACAATTATACATTAGAAAATCCTTCCTAATTGTTCATTTTGAATATTGCACATGCTGTCTCTAGTACCATGTTAAGCCCTCTCATTTTCTTCCTACTAACTTCTTCAATGCTGATTTCTCTCAAATTTGTATACGAAATATCAATACATTTGGATGGATGATGTTCAAAATGTAGGCATAAAAGACAGGTGGGAACCCCACAATCATTCTATTTTATCTGCTCACACAGCTTAGTCTAGAATCTATTTGTGTACAAAAACATTTGGAGAATTACTAAATCAGTTATCAATTTATCCTTACATTATACTAAGGGTAGACACAGAACCAAATGGGTAAGAAAAAAGTGGAACCAGACAGGAGATAACATGTTGTTCCCAGTGACCTGAAATGCAAGTCTGAATTAGATCACAAATCATCTCATTAGATTGAAATGGGTCTCATGGACTTTCCAATCCTTGATGGATGTTTTTCTACATCACAGAAGTCACCATACAGTTTGCCATACACTTTTTGATGCAATGACATTTTCCAAGAGGGTTATTGCTTGCAAGGCACAGATCCTGTGGTTCAGAATAAGTTGTATTGCCTGCTTTTCTGTAGAAAAGGTTACATGGCAACTGCCAAAAGCTGTCTAAAATCAGCAGTGCTTTCTTAAAAGAAAAAAATAAAAATGTAATTAATTAATGAAACAACCCAACATAGGGTTAAAAGAAACTCAGTTTTACGGGACAGTCAGCTCCATGCATGTCTTTATTCAGAGATAAGAACAAGCTTTCTGCACTGGTATATACAACCCTCAAAATATTTTATGTGGATTTTGCTACTTCTGTGAAACAACATTGACACTTGCTGCACCCGTCAAAATTGACTGAACTTTCCTTAAAGTCACATAGTGGTATCGTTAATAATATATATAATGCCATAATTTCTCTTCCCAAATGAATGAACAAAATTATAAGAGGAGGGGAAATAAAAATCATTTTAGCATCAGCTCATCCCATTGCAAAAGCAATATTTGTGTAATTGTGCATAATAGTTTGAACTATAATTTAATACATCCCTTTAACAACCCACAAATTATCTCTTGACAACTAGAAATAATAGGTCTTTTTGTTAAAAACAGAAAGCATGTGAAGACTAAAGGTTAAACAGGTCTTTTCATCATGATAAATCACTGGTTAATGAGCCTGGTATTGTTGGGTATTATACTTGCTCACTTCAATGCCATTACCTTCTGGTTGTAAAGCTGACACTACTAATGATCTTCATTCTTTGAACTTTTCTACAATATTGACTGGTTGCATAGAGCAGATGTTACTTGGATTTGACTGCAAAAGTGGCAATTCTTCTAAGGTTCGGAGCAGCCCTGAAAAGAATGATACTGAACACAATGTATTTTGATATCTCTACCTCAAAAGAGATTCTTCTCTAACTGTCAATTCTTCTCCTGCAATTTCTTGGTATTACATGAAAACCAACCCTAAATAAGAGATCAAGATTCTTCATTTATCTTCTGCAGTTTCCTTTTTTTTTTTTTTTTCCTGGCAAAGCTGTAATACTGCAGCGAGCTAACACAAGAAAATTCACATCTCATCTCTGTTGTTGCACCCATAACTTCTCCTGCGTTATAGTACTTGCAAGTAAATATAAAAACGAGCTGGGTATTTCACAGCTTTTCTTGCTGTTGCCTGAAGGACGCTGAGGTCACCAGGATCTGTGTTAGTGAGCCAAGTGCTGACAAAGCAGGATGCAGAAGTGCTGCATACATGTGCTTGTGTACCCACATCCATCACTTTTTGTTCCAGGAGCAAGGAGGCCCAGCAGACCTTCCCTGAGCAGGCAGTTGGGAGAAGCAAATAGTTATTGACACCTCTTTAACATTCCAGGGCTTTGTGTGAAGGACCTGGTTCAGATAAACTCACAGAGCCTTGGGATGGCCAAGAAAGACTTAAGGGTAAGAAAGCAGTGACCTACAAGTTTAATTTAAAACAGAAGCAATGTGGAAGCTTCATGTTTATCCCTATTCCTTTCTCTTCCTGACCTTGTCCTTTGCTTATACTTCTTGCTCTGTTCCTGTCACTACTTGACTCTTGAAAATGTGGACTGTAGAGCAAAATTCAAACCTTTAGAAGGGAGAGGTAGTTTTATCTCAGTTCACTTGCAGTTCTGGACCAGAAAGATTTTGCTGCACAGGAATGGGGACAAATGAACTCACCATTACCTAAATCAAACATCAGACCTTGACCGTTCTTTGGAGACTTCTGTGCAGCAGTAAGCAGCAAAACTACATATTTCAGCTTCTATAAAGGTCAAATTCTTCCCTCTTTGCACCACTGTACTAAGCCAAATACACCTGAAGGACCTCTAGATTCTTTTCTACTTTTCTGTAAGTAAGAGTGCATTTATCTTTTCTTTTAGTGAGTTTGTGGAGAATGAAGAATGAGGATGTGACTGCTTTTACAGATAGCATTCTTGTTCTGGTCTTGTCTCATGTGAAGTGAATGGAAAAAAATTGAGCAATTTCTCTAAAGAAAGAAAATAATGCTAAAATTCCATACTCAAAAATCCAAGCTACCAAAGGCATTTCACATGTACTGTAACAACTCACTGGTATGTAAAAAGTGCTGAATAAAAATTTAATCCTGAAGGTTTAATCCTTAATCAGCATGGCAAACTTAAGAAACTTTTCAATAGTATTAATTTCACAATACAAAAATGTAAACATGAACATACTGCCAGCACATCACTTTTGATCCTACTAAACTCTGCTGGACTGAGAGTAACAGTCTGCACACAAATCTAGCACACTAACACTTGAGGCTGATGTACAAAGAAGGCTTCTCTTAAAAAAAAAATTATCAACTCACAGGATAAAATCCTGAACAAGTCAGCCAAAGCATCAACAAAATAAAGATTTTACTTGAGGAGTAATTGGATACCATTCATTTATTTGGTAGGGGGTGAGAGGTGTGACATGGTCTTTGGTAACCCCACAGGCTGCAGCAAAAGAATTTTTCATCTTTAAGATGCCATCTCTAAAAACTCATGCCACATAGGGGATCTGCCCTGGTGTCAGAGAAAAACTGTCTCATGTCACTGTTTCTAAAGTTACTGCTAGATATACCCAAGTATTAATTTATTGTCCCGCAGTCAGAACTGCAGTCTTGCAAAATCCAGTCTGGCTTAGATTTATACATCTCTCTTTGAGAGATATATATCCTCTCCTGCACAGAGCTTATCAAACACGTGGAATGAGAATTCTCATTTGAAGAATATTTACTTGTTAGTGCAAGCAATTTGTTTCTTTTTTAGTCTACAAAACTTTTTTAACATGTACCAATTAGTCAGAAATACTTTGAAAGACATGTTTTTTGCTAATTCTTTTTAAAATTTATTTTTAGTGTGGTTAATACCAACTTTTTTCCCCTTCTTATCTGTTTAAATGTTTCCCATTTTATTGACAAATCAAGAAAAAGAAGAGTGACTTCTGCTGTGAAAAAAGCCCTTTGAATCTAGTGGACTGCACGCTAATGTTCCATGTGTTTTAAGATTCTTTTTCAGCCAGTTCCACTGATATTGTTGGATACCAGTATTGCAAACTGCATTCTCACCATCTCTGTGGTGTTCTCAGACAGCCTGTATTTTCTCATAAAATGCTTGAATTTTTAAATGTTATTCTGATTTCTTTTTTCTTGTACCAGATGCAGGTGTTCAGTGGCAGGACATCTGCATTCATTTGGCCATTCAGATATAGTATATTACCATGTAATCAAAGCACTTCTACACTATTTGAGCCATGAAACATCACTGGTGGTAAACACTCCAGCACAAGGTAATGCAAATTATCCAGGAAAGGCTTTATTAGACAAACCATATTTCCAACAGAGGCAGATGCACTGGGAGTCCTGGTTTTATGGAAGGTGGGTAACCTCTTTATCAAAGAAACAGCAACATCTGACTTTGTTCAGGCTCCCATTCCAATGTCCTGACCCCATGCTTCCTGCTTATCTTTCCTTCCAAAATCAGAAATCCCAATAAAAGTAGTATGCGTATAAAAATTCTAACAAGTAGTAGCTTAAATTGCTTATTTCACTATTTCTTTAAGCAAAAGAGGTTTGGTTGCAAGGAAAGCAGCAGACATAAATTTGTACATGTCTTCAATGCTTGTGCAGCACAGCCTGCTAATGAGTAACATTCAGTTAATATACTTGCCCATGTGCTAGCCAGGGGTTTGTAAAATTCTAGAAAAACCTCTGGCCTGGCCACAGAACTGGCTGGAAAGACTTGAGCCAATCCATTAGAACATTTTCCCCACACATACATTCCTGCAGCCTCCTTTGCCTATCACCCCCTTGACCACATTCACCCCCACTGGCCCTTTGCCTTTGACCTCTCCCTGCCACTGCCTCTGATTTTGTATTTGTTTTCTGAGGACCTATTATCAATCATTTCTAAGTACCCTTAAGCAGGATATTTAACCTAGTCATGTGAAAGTACTAGATCCTTCCCTGCAAAGAAATAAGTTGTTGTAGCAAGACATAGTTTGTATCCCTTAAGACAGCAAAGCCAGAAAAAATTATAGGAAAAAAAAAAGTTTTTCATGTTTTAGCTGCCAAAAAACCCAACAAAACAAAGGCAAAATAAAGGAGCTCTTGTACATGTTGCAGTTGCCAGAACCTTATGAGGTTTGAAGTGCCTCACGCCGTTACCCACTTCGATAACCTCCAAACCAAGACTTCTGCTTAGAAGAGTTCAAGTGCTGGTGTCAGCTAATTTCTCTTGTACCAAAATGTTGCATTTTATTTCGGCTGATTAGCATAAAATTGTTCCCATTGTCTCAGCCACAGAGGCACACAATGGTGCCAAAGATCCCTGCAGTGGGGAGTTTCTGTGGATTTCCAGCTCCTGGCTTTGCTTTAGAATTCATTAGCCACATGCACACCACATTTTCTGTGCTGGATTTCAACATATACATCAAAAAAATATACTATTTTTCACCAGCAGCTCTCAGAAGGTTTTAATTATTTGTTCTCAGCAGCCAAAGGAACTATTTATTCATCACTGAAATATGTTTGAAGTCATAACATTCCTGTGGAACAGGTTTTTTTCTTATTTATCCCTTTTTTCTGTCCAATATCTACCTATACCTATATTGTGTACATTATTACTTTCTCATATGTCGCTTTCAGTGATTTCTCTCAGTCAGGAGAAAGTTGCACATATGTGCAAAAAAACCCAAACTAAACAAAAAAGACAAATTTACCTTACAAAATGCAGTGAAGCACTCAAAAACTCAAAAGGGTTTAAAAAAATTACTGCGAATAGCTATTATTTTACTCCTCCACCTTTGTCTCTCATTTCTCTCCTACTACATTTCCACCTAGCTCCTTGGAGTTTTCGTTATTATGGGAAAGTTATTACCAAAAAAACCCAAAAGAAATCATTTTAAAAAATGAAGAGAGGTTTTGGCTCTGGCTGGCTGTGAAGGGCTCTGCAGCCAGTCCTGTGTCTGTGAGGGAGACAGGGCAAAGGAGGAGCTCCATTTTTCTGCCCTGACAAATCTTGCTCTTGGCTCTGTTAATTCCTGCTGGCTGCAGCTGTCCTGGCAGGTCACCCTCCCAGAGACCTTGATACTGCTGGAGGAGACAGGGAAAATGAGCAGGGAAAAAAAATCTGCTCCAAGTGTAACCATGTAACTAATGAAAGCAACACTCCAGCCAAAGTCCTTGTGTTTTATGGATGACTCCATTACTTGGCATTACGCTTTTTGATATCATATCTGGTGCATTTACAATAAAACAATAATTACAGAAGTTTTAGAGATCCTACACTCACCAAAAAAAAAAAAAAAAAAAAAGGGGCACAAATTTGACGGCTGTTCCTCTTAAATCAGAGGAATAAGGGGCTCAGGGCTCACATTCGGTCTTCCAGCTCTAGGTACACCACCAGTACTACCCTCACCAAGCCTTTTCAGATATACCATAATAAACAGATCTTAAATGAGATCAGAAGCCCTCCCCATATTCCCATGGCACTTCTGGCTATTTCCTCTATTAAAACAATTAGGCAAATAATTACATTGATCAGGTTTTGTTCCAAGAACAAATTATTTTGTGTAGGGTTCCCTAGGAAATTGGTGCTTTTCAATTCCCTCCTTCTGAGGCAAATGAAAATAGTATGGGTTGGTAGCTGCTTTTCATCACCTTGCAAAATCACTTAAAAGTATTGCTCTGTGTGGGTGACACCTATGTTTCAGCTCTGGTGCATGCAAACCACCCTTAGCCTGGATTACAGGGGTTGAAAATAAAACCACCACCAAAAAAATCGGAGGAAGAGTCAAGAGATGTATAAAAATGGTCAGATGTGCACAAAGCATTTGGTAGTAGCAATGTCACCACCTATGCCCTGGGGACTGGAATTGGTGTTTAAGTTAGATATGATCATCTTCCAAGACCATCTCCTCCACCGTCTCTCTCTGCCGGGTCCAAAAGTCTCCATGACAGCTGTTGTGTTGCCACAGTTTGTCGTTATATTGACACAGCCATTTTCATGGTGTGCCTGTTGTAAATTTGTTGTTACATGGTGCGTCTGCCACAAATTGCACGGTATACGTAAATTTTTGTGTGTGGCGGTGCCGGCTTGGGTGGGGGGGGGGGGGGGGG